>JAIPRK010001452.1:0-64033 GCA_025469195.1 Chaitophorus viminalis
GCGGCGCGCGACGGTATAATTGTTATAAAATGAAACGATCACGTACGCACAATAAAAGGCGGTAAAAAATAAATGTCCGAGTAACACACGAGTTCCACAATTGTGGAACGATGGTCGCACACGTTCGTCAGATACGGATACAGCGACGTTACCAATGTGACGACCAACGTTCGCAACGGACACACGACTCGTACACGACTAACAGGCAAAAGCGGTTAACCGTGCTTCATGATGCAAGGAAGCCGCAAAAATGCCCGATCTGATTGATAAGTTTGAACAATAAGAATATAAGATACCTATACATATTTATATGACATAACAATATAATATATATTACAAATATATACAATAATATACATATTTGATATAATCAATCATGCAATTTTTCCCTGTTGGCATATGGCTGACTACAAAATACTGTCTTATAGTCGGTTATCTAGTTTTTTTATATGTCTATATTTGTGTATTATTATATATGTACGAGTAGTATGTAACTATGTTACATATTTTATTTATTTCATACAATAAACCAACTTTTAAAAATGTTCACAAAAAATATATTTTTCATAAATAAGAAAATAAATTTCATGAAATTTTACAACCCTAATTATCATATATTTATAAACATACTTATATAAAATATTGGTTTATGATTTTATCATTCAGAGTATACTGTTTTCATTTATTTGTTGGAGTATTTAAACTTTAAACACATAGATCAATTAGATTTCCATAAAAATAAGGGCGTAATAGGCGTAACAATAAATTATTCAAATTATATGTACCTAATTGTGAAAATCATTTAATGTTAACCAATTTCAATAACCATAATGCCTCTCACAAACGGAATTTCAAACACTTAATATTTCCATACCAAAGCAATTATTGCTTTGCAAGAAAATATTTATTAATAAAGAGGCCAATGTTTACAACTGAAAAAGAAATGCATTTTTTCATTTGTTCCGTCACATAATATCGGTATTTACGGCTATTGATTTTTATTTTTATTTTTCTATTTGTATATTATTTATTATGTAAATCTCAAAGGTTTTGGCCGAGATTCAGTTATTAAAAATGCAATACGTTCATACCCAAGTGGTTCACCACAAAGTTCCAGGCCTCGTAAATGTAAATCGCCAAATCAACGTGAAAAAATATGACAACATTTCTGATCTAATTCCCTATTGAACCAAATAACCGTAATCTATCACTCGTTACGTTAATCAAAAAACCGATAGAGGAGCGAACAATATGCTCGCATCATTTTCTTTCATTGTACTTTCATTGTTCTTTCATATTGCTTTGGCTTGTACCTAAAACGCATTAATTTCGCCCTTATCGATTGGTTTTACGTTGGGTTTTTTTTTTACTCTCAAACGAATTAAATTTAATTAAAGACACTGGCGTAATAGGCAAAATTAAAATTATGTTCTTTGGCTGAATAATTAATGCAACCGTAAAAAGGTTTAGGTGGTCTGATTTTTACGATCCATTACATCCGTTATGGAGTAACAAAAAATATTTTAATCAAAACCACGTGCGACCTATGAAACGAAATGCATCTGCAAGACTTAAGGGTACATCTCTCCTTGAAGTAATATCGTTGAAGCGAATAGTCGTTCTGATTTGCATTTGTACGCGTACCGTGGAAAATAATATGGCCAGTTATAATTTTATTGTAGCCTCATTTCGGATTATCTTTCACACCATTTAATCCTTGCGGGTGAATCAACCCCGAGGGTCCGCAAGACTCCAAAAATAAACATTAACTAACCAGCCGTAACTAAGACGTGTAAGCCGAACGGATTTTTAATAATTTGATTCAAGTCGCGGAAATTATTTTTGTTTTTCTCTCTTTTTTTTGTTTTTTTGTAGTTTTTTGATTTCACGACGAGTTTAGCGCTGATAACAATTTCCATGACGTCCCCGATATTAAATCTGTCTGAACAAGTCATTCAAAAACCACTTTCATAATATGTTAGCAGTAGCTTTACATGTATATAAAAAATAAATAAATAAAAAATAAATCTACGGCTACACAAGAAAAAAAACACATTGTAGTCTCTAAACAAGAATTTAACCAATAAATCAGCACTGAAACATCGGGTTATATTACAACCACTGAATTGTAGACAAACTTTTTATTTTAGGATGTGTGTGCGTTGAACGAAACGTTTTACAGGAAAAATACGTACAGCCGTTTCAGTCGGTTAGGCATTACTTATTTTGTATAATAAATTGTACATTTTTTTTCATGGTGTTCCACATATTGTAATATATTTTGAAAAATATTCCTGCAAACAAAAGTACTGGAAGAGAAATTATTAAACGACGCTCAAGGAAACAATAGAATATTGTAGATTCAGTATTTATTATAATATTCTTAGAATATAATATTATGTTTTTCTTGTGTATTGGTGTTGTCCATAAGAAATCTTAGATAAATTATTAACTAAATGACTACATGCATATTATATGTACATGAAAAATTATGTTAAATTATATAAGAAAGAAGAGTCTGATAAATGCAAAACAAGGTATTAATATTCAATAACATATTGTAACATATTTAGTTTGGTAACCGAAATTTCTGGACAATCTGCTATCGAATAAGAATGTTACGTTTCACTAAATGTACAGACCGGAAGCTTATGATATAATGATACGCGCGCCCGGGCACCAACTTAAAATAAAAAACAACGCGTACCCTACTAACACCTAGATCCCAAAAATACGGAGGAGTAGCTGGATGTGTAGTAGTGTAATAGCTCGAACACCAGTGGTCAGGATCGCCGGGCAAATACTGTCGAGCTATGTAATGCGTGTTATGTAAAAATGTGTAATAGTGTATAAGTGTGTATATGTGTTTGTGTCTTGTGTGTAACTCAAAACTAGTGAAAATAGCAACTGAAATAATTAATAAATGGTACACAATGTGGTAACTACTGTTGTTGTGTATTAAACAATAATCAAAAAATAATAACAATAATAATTAGGTAAATAATTCACAGCAACACGTAAAATATAAAATATAAATCAAATTGGCCTGTTCGCACAACAATAAATAAACAATGGTAATATAATAATTTGCCTGTTTGACGCAATCAATATATAAAAGTGTAATAATAATAATTAATAATTAATAAATAGGTAATAAATAATAAAATGAGACCCTTCTGGCTCAACAATAAATATATATAATAATAATAAACAACTCACGGTTTTGTGGAGCGCAGACTGGCCAGCTGGTTCTTAATAAACCTATATAATAAAATGGTCACACAAAAACTTATTTACAAAATACTAAGCGGCGATTAGCACACGCTCAGTAAAATATAATTAATTTATAATAAAAGATTTACAGCGCCTAGCACTCACACTTGGAAGATAATAAATAATAGTATAAATAATAAACTTGCGGCGATTTGCGCACGCACAAAAAATAAATAATTTATAATTAGTACAAATCGCGGCGATTAGTGCACGCGCTTGTATCAAAGAATTATTAGAACAACTAATATAATATATAAAATAATCTATCGGCAATTTGTGCCTACAATAATAATATAATTATTATTAGCTATAAATCCAAAAACCTCCTTTTAATATTGTAAACTAATTATAACCTTAGAAAATAAGAAAAATGTAAAATATTAAGACAGAATGTAAATAATGTAATTTATAAAGCTAATGGCCCATGTCGCCGAAGCTCAAGATCAATAAAAAAAAAAAAAATTATTACGTAGTTATTTTGCATACGCTTTAGCATGTGTTTAAAATACACTAAATATAAAAATGTAAAGTATCGTAACGATTCGCGTCCACACAATAGATACTAAACGCACAAGAAAAAATAATAATATAGCGGTGATTAGCGCAAGCAATAATAATAACAATTAATTAATGCGACTAAAAAATATGTCGCGGCGATTCGCGCACACGACAATAATAATAAAAAAAAACACGATTAACTATAAAAACTATGCGATTTGCGCAAATAATATTTGTGTCTTCGGACGATTTACACACAACCTTTTTGTACCGTGGTTTTCGAGAGACAAAATTCAAAATGAGACGACAATAATCACGGCGGTTGTATTAATATTTTCGCGCAGACGGTGCGGCGACATTGATAGCAGTTTTTAACCTGCATATTATATAACTCACAACGCATTCAAAAATTCAATTATAATTAGGACAAAAATAAACAATAATATGTGATATGTGTGAGACCAGCTATTTCCACCGTAACCTTAGTGTTAATGACTTTATACATTTACTTATTATGTTGCGGCGCCAACACTGAAATTATGCAAAATAGTATATATACAGTAACTAAAAAGTATTAAACCATAAACGTTATATTTGTTATTAATATTTGAGTTCGTAGAAAGCGTTGACTATTATTTCACTTATAGGATGAGTTAGTAAATGTTTAATCACTTAATTTTTGAAAAAATTTAGTTAACATCCTTATATAATAAAATGACAACTGACTATTAATATATTATTATGTCAGTGTTTGCAAAAAATTACAAAATTGCATATAAAATATAGTTTATGCTACAAAAATGCTTACAATAAAGAAATAAAAACTTAAAATCTCTTCGACCCTCGAGTTCCCCAATAGTTTATAAATACTATGTGTGTGTTCACAATACTGTCCTGGTGGTGGTTGAGAAATTCAAACATTAAAATAATGTACTTTTTTTTTCTTTTAACCAATATTCTGATTTTTTGCTGTGTGAAATATTATATTAAAGATTATTACTATATTAAATAATAGTAAAATAATAAATAATGATAGGTACTTTATAAAATATAAAATTTTATACATTTTAAAAAGGATAGCTGGATGGGTACTAAGTTTACTATCTAACAGCCCTCAACTCAACATAAAAACACATGTTTTGTGAACTTACTATGTTATTGTATACTTGAAATAAGTTAACAATGCTATATTATCTTATTAGTTCAGAAAATGTTTTAAAAAATTTGTACAAATTAAATTTTTTGTTGAAAAATAATACCTACATTTTATTTATTATATTCTGACAATCTTGAGCACATCGTTGAAAAATATTTTTCATTGCTGTACACACTACATTATTATCAATGACCGAAATTCCGTTTTACTCATAAAAATTGCGTAAGATTTTTATACTTAAACACAAGGAATCGATCAAATGACTTTAACACCATTAGTTTATCTTTTATAAAAAACATACTACGTGCACCACACGTGCGTGCAGACAGATCCAAAAGAGTGATATAATATCTTAAGATGACTATTTTTAATATAAGGCACGTTTTACATGGTTTAACGTTGTAACGTGGAAAATACTTTTCTATCAATACAATCACATTGGGAAACGCTGTAGCCGCTCGATTAACCACGGCCACGAGAATGGCGGTGCAAACATTCCTGGGCCGTCGATAACCACGATTTCCGTGACTCCGTCCGATTGAACATCACATCGTCTCTTGTGGGACCACCCTACTGGGAATCACGGTCATTCTTGGTCCGTTCGTGGACCGGGCAAGTCTCAGGACCAATTTCGAAAATGTGCATACACAAATAACTCGAGATCGTTTCAATGATTGAACAAATTAATTAATTAAGCGCTCATAAATATATTAATTAGTAATATCGACCGGTTTGTATCATTTCAGATTTAATATATTTTTGTTTCGTATTTACAATGTTATTTTATCCTTTACCTATTATTCATCTATACATGGAATTAATTTTTTATCCAATATAAATAATACGTAACATACGTACCTACTACCTACATGTTTTAGTTTTCATAATTTGTAAAACGTATTTTCTTCAAACGATCATTGTTAATTATGTAAACTATTTACTACCCAAACAACGATAAAACCTTTTAAAATTAATATAAGTTTGATATTGATATGTCATTATATTAGTACAAATTTATTATAATCATTATTATACAATATCACTAACATAATAATATACATTCGTACAAATCAGATTACGCACCAGTCAAAAAACTACCAGTTTTTATTTATTAAAATAATATTATACAGATAAATCATAAATCATTAATCATTAGTATATTGAGATAAAATATTTAAAACTATATGATACATTTTATAATTTTTATAAATATAATCAAAATAACAAAACCATAAAAATTTTAGTAATTTTCAATATATTAACATTGAGGATTATGAATATTGAGAACATTGAATAACCGATATTCCAAGATTCACATAAATCTACAGAAGCGCGTCGTATTAAATCAGCTAAATTATACCTGTTATACGAATCATTATACTTAGTAGATCGTAATGGCGAGTCGAAATAGTTGTTAAACAAGTTTATCCAAGATCAAACTTCAAAGAATTAAAAAAAGTTACAACTTTCGGAGTTTCTGAACTAACCCACCCTGATGTTCTCCATGAAATTCTAAGTGCTCCGGATGTAAGAAACGCAATTAAGGAAATTAAGGTAGGTTTTTAAGCACCATATAGGCGTTATAATGTGTACATTATATGAATTGAGGTTAAACTTATAATTTAAAAAGGATAAAACTAATTTTCATTTTTATATAAGCTGCAAACTATGCAACTAAATATACTATATTAGAGCACAATACCTACATTATATTAAATCATATGATGCAGCCCTTAACGATTTTCTGCTTGATTTATTATTCACTCGTATATACATATTCTAGTCAATAATATATTATTTTGAAACAAAAACATTGGTCTAAATCCAGTATATTCGACTGTTTACACTCCGAATAAATATTTAACGTAAAATATCCAATTTAACTAATGGTGTACGCCGTATGACGTATGGTACCAAGGTGTTAAGTAACAGATTTCCGACTGATTTTGATTGAAAAAAGTGAGTTTACTTCGAAAAAACAAAAGGTGTTTACATCCCACAGGAACGGCCGAAAAAAACAAATGAGGTCGTAGACGATACTGATAGCGAAATCGATTCATTGGTCCCGCATGGTGTGTAACAAATCGAGACCACAAAATATCTGAACGATTTTTAATAATATTTCAGTTTTTTCGTACAAAAACGATTAATCTCGTCCTTGTGATTTTTTTTCGGCCTCAGGAAGATTTTTTGACGTTTGACAGGACCGGAAGTCACAGAGGCGCTTTTGATATTTTTAAATTCTTTTCTGTTCACCATGATAAATTCGCATCGTCGCCATGCTGCCCGGAAAAAAAGCAATGGAAACGATTCAACCGGCCTAATACGTTTTAGCTGTGAACCAATATATAACATTCGCAGTATCGTCGCCACCACTGCGTATGGGTAGGTTACAAACAAAATAATATTACATATCTGCTATAATTCCTATAACATTCAAACTTCAAAATTTCTGTACTTTATCTACTTTATAGCACAAAGTTCTTATCATATATAATACTGGTGCGCAAAGGGTTTTCGTTAATAATTGGCTCGAAGATGGTTGTACTTTGCGCTTGCAGTTGATGTATAATAAGTAATAACGCAAAAAAAAATTGAGATTCAGCAAGAAAATTAATTTTTTTGAGTTTACTACATCATTTAAGCAAAAATAGCTTAATAGATATATTTTGTAACTAAATCTATCCTTTTTTGGTCATTATTTGGTTAGCCAAAAATTAAAGGAATTAATATAAAATATAAGTTTACTTATTAAGGAATCGTATTTGGTAAATATCCAAAAATGACTTGTTTACATTATTGTACAACTATTTTTGTTGCAAACAACTTAAAATGGCTGGTTAAGTAATTCATTGTTTGTTTTTATAAAGAGACTTCTAATATGAAGATAGGTATTTCAATTGCGTATTCTATTCCAAAACGTTGGACAAAAATACAGAAAAACTTTATTTAAAACCGGTACTTTCCGGTCATTTTCCTCGGAATTGAACATGATTCATGAATTCATGAACATGCTAGAATAGATTGTATAATAGTTGATAGTCTTATATGTTATCTATAATCAATCGATTAGTAATTCTCACTTCGTTATTTTATCATACACTACGAATTGAAAAGAATTTCGATCTATGGAAGTAAAAAACTACACAAAGTTATAGGACACAAAAATAACAAATAAATAACCTAGAAAGTAGTCTCCGGGGTACTATGCGTGAAGCTTTATGTTTTTACGAGTATAACATAATATAAACAAAATATACATATATAAACATAACGTAACCTCACAATTATCCAGACCGAATCGTCAACCGTTCCCTACTGACACACTAAAATGCGTTTCGACGGCGGTGGCGATTCCAAAAAAGCACGTATAGCCATTATACGAATAGCGGTAAAAAAAACGCAATTTTTTGGTATGGCAGTACAAAACCTTAAAACCACTCCACAATCCAAATTTTAAAGAAATTTAAAATACCTACACTTGATTTTTAAAAGATCTCGTAAGATTCATTTTAAGGGGACTGGTGCCGGCTATTTATTAAGGAGTAAATCCAGATAATGACCAGATAATAACAAAATATTTATCAATGAACGATTAACAAAGGAAAAACGTATATTATTTGGAAAAACAAGAACATGGGGTAAAGAAAAAAACTTCAAATTCATATGGGTGAACAACAGGGACATACTCATGAAGAAAGATGAAAAATCTAAAACACAACGTATAAAAAATCAACAAGACCTCGATAAAGTGTAAGTCACTGCTCAACTCATTTTATATTACAATAAAATCTATGTATATTTCTTATAATCTTAATAAAACTGAAATCTTATTAATTAAAGTTAACAATACATACTATTTAGAACTCTTAATTATAACAAACAAAATTTTTCACTTTATACACAATAGTAAATTACACTTCAGTAAACGTCTTTTAATCAAGTATGGCTTCGATAGATAATATTTATGAACTTTTGGACTCTAATAAAACCAATCTAAATTGTATCAATGAAATAAACGAAAAATTGTCAAATCATAATAATAGTCTCAATATATTACACACTAATATTAGAAGTTTAACCAAACACATAAATGATCTAGAATATCTAAATGTAGCACTAAACGACAAATATCATTTTATTATCGCTTCAGAAGCATGGATAGGCAAAGACTTCAACCCTAAATATTTTTCATTTTGTAAAGAATTCAACATAGATTATACAAAAAATAACTTACGTAGATCAGATGGAGTAGTGATTTTTATTAAAAATAATATCAGTTATAATACGACTGAATTGATAATTCAAGACAATAATTGTTTATTTACAACCATAAACCACAATGGCCATACTTACGATATACTATCAATCTATAGATCTCTAAATGGTGATATCAACACATTCCTGACACAATTTAATAATGTAATCACCAATATAACCAACAATAACAAAAATACAAAAATTATTATTCTAGGGGACTTAAACATTAATATATTAGATACCACCTTAAACACAACAGATTATATAGACATATTAAACACATTAAACTTTACATCTCACGTAAATATCGCTACACGTCCCGACTCAAATACCTACCTAGACCACGTCTTCTCAAATATTATTAATAACTCACTTATCTCTATTCAGGTATCTCTAATAAATTCACTTATAACCGACCATTATCCCGTAATTACACAAATTATAAAAACTAATTCATGTAGACACAGTAACAACACAAATAATGAAACAAACCTCTATAAGTCAATTAATTATAATACATTGAACCAGTTACTTAAAGATACAAACTGGAACCAAAATATAACAGATTATAACAGCTCTAATTTAAATATTAATTTATTAACGGCTTCCCTGAAAAATTTAACAAAGAAGTCTACAATCACAAGAAAAAATAAATCAATAAAAAGAAACAATCCATGGATTCAAACTAGCATAATAAAGGCAATTAAAAAAGGGACAAATTACATAAACTAACTAAACAAGAACCATTTAATACTCAACTAATAAATAAATATAAGCAATATAGAAATAAACTAACTGAAATTATCGCTAAAGCAAAACATTCCTATTTCGGAGAAAAATAAAAACAACAGTAATAATACAAAAAAAAAAATTGGTCTGCTATTAAACAGGCTTCAAACCAAAATATGTCAAATTCACCAGAAATAAATTTAAAAATAGATAATATAATCTACAACTCCAGAACAAATGCATCCAAAATCACAAATAAATTAAACGACTATTTTTTAACTATGGAAGATCACAACAATAATAGGCTTAATAAGAAAAATGAATATAATACTAATAACCCATCTTGTTCATTATACCTAAGAAAGATAACTAAAACAGAATTATGCAAAATAATTACTAACATGAAAAGTGATACAGCTCCAGGTTCAAACGGAATTTCAATTAATATTATTAAAATTCTAAAAGACTTTATTTCTCCCATTTTAGAAAAAATTTTAACCAAATCTTAAAAGAAGGGACTATTCCAGATTCCTTCAAAAACTCAATAATAATGCCCATTTATAAAGGTAAACGGTCAAAAGTTGATTTTAAAAATTATAGACCAATCAGTTTACTAAATATATTTTCTAAAATATTTGAAAAAGCGATCAAAACTAGACTCATAAACTATCTAGAAGGAAACAGTTTATTACCCAACTCACAATATGGCTTTAGAAAAGGGTTAAGTACAGAAGATGCTCTGGCAAATTTAACAAAAGATATATATGATAATTTAGACAACCATAATAAAACAGTTGGTATATTTTTAGAACTTAGTAAAGCTTTTGATAGCAACACAAAACTACTCAATTGCATAAAATCGTTTGGTATTACGGGATCAGCTTACTCTATTTTTAAGTCATATTTAGAAGGTAGGACCCAACAGATTAAAATAGGTAACACCCTAAGTGAAATAGGCACAATTCACAGAGGAGTCCTTCAAGGCACGGTGTTTTCTCCAATCCTATATACTATGTACGTATCTGTATTAGATAGACTTTCGTTAAATGGAAGAATCTACTCGTATGCTGATGACACTGCACTCATAGTATCTAGTTCAAATTGGGAATCAAATTTGAAAAAAAGTGAGACAGATATTGCAATACTCGATAACTGGCTTACTAATAATGATCACAAGATCAATTTTGATAAATCAAAATGTATTAAATTTAGTAATAATTCTAAAACGGCACCAAATAAAACTGAATTGATCATGCATAAAAGTGATTGCAGCACTAAGTTATGTTCCTGCCCAAAATTATCTAATCACACATCCGTTAAATATCTTGGTATAATAATTAATCAAAATCTAAAATGGAATACTCACATAGAAAACCTTATAAATAAATGTAGACAACTAACATGCTTTTTTCTAACAGCCAAAAAAATACTAAACATAAAATACCTAAGAATAACTTATTTTGCAATGATTCAATCATTATTACAATACGGTATTATCGCTTGGGGTGGTTGCAGCACTGATTTAAAAAATAATTTATCGGTAGCTTAAAAGAATATTATAAAAATTATCCTAAGTAAACCAAAAACTTTCCGTTCTAAAGAACTATTCAAACTATTCCGAGTACTAGACATTGAAAAACTATACAAAAAGCAAGCTACTTGTTTTATTTATAAAACTAAAGCATTCAAAATCAAAAACAATCCCCATAATCTTAGAAAAAAATATCTCAAAATTCCGTTTACTAACACCAAGAAAGCCTCTAATACATTCACTCAAGTTGGTCTAAGAATGTTAAAGACCATCCCAGATACGATAAAAAAGTATACAAATTATTAAATTATTCACATTTTAATTTCAAATTAAAAAATTGGTTTTATGATAATCTGTAAAAATACTATAAGTTCAGAACTATTGAAGAGAGATTATGACTAGAAACATTTATTAAATAATTTATTTATCAATAGTTCTAAACATTCAATTACAAAATAATATTTTATGTAGGTAATCATGATTGTTTTTAATACTTAAATTATACTGTATTCCTTATTATTATTGTAAATCATATAGTGAATTTTTAAATACTTTTACGTATAATTTTATTCCATTTTAAATTTAATATTTGGCATATTTATAATATATATTTTCTTTTCTTTTTATGTTTAAAATTACAACTAGATAAGTATTCTTGCTCTACGATAAGAGGTATTACCTCAGTGTAGAGCAAAGCTAGTAACTATGCATATACATACATTATACTTTGTACACATTTCTTTACTAGCAATAAAAAAAAAAATCATTGGCAACCCGATCTACATGTTGGGTCGACGCCTCTGTACAGCCATGTATGTGTGAGAGTGTAAATGATTATTAGTGTGAGTAAACCATAAGGTGGGGTCCAGGAACAACGTGAACGTACGCGCATGCACATGTCACTGGAAAACAAACGAAATATATAATTGGCCGTTTGACGGACGAAAATATTACTTCACGGAAATAGTGATCACTCATTTTAAATTCAATATTATTATGAATTTTTTTTTTAATTTGTAAACAACAACATTTTACAGGCCACATTGAACTCTGATTTTGTAATTAAAATTTCAAATAATGAAAAAAATATTGGTAAAAAATGCGTAAAATTTACTTTTTTTGAAAACTCATTACATATGTAGAGAAAAAATATTGAAAAAACGGAGTTCAATGCCTGTAGAATGTTCCTCTCTATTAATATAAAAAAAAAAATCAAATTTAGTTGATTTTTCGGGACAGGATCACTATTTCCGTAGAGTGCATTTTTGAGGGTAAAATGACATCGGTAACGAAATATCAAACAACGCTGCGAAGCTTACTCGTATGTTTGGATAAAATGTTCAAAATAGTTTATGTTTTTTGGAATTGTGGGCGTACGATATTCTCTTATCATTTTATATCACGCCTTTGCCCATTAAGTATCGGTTATCGGTTTGACATTATTCACGAACGGATATACCTTTCCAAAACAAAACATTATTTTCTTTCTA
This sequence comes from Chaitophorus viminalis, assembly GCA_025469195.1. NCBI lineage: Eukaryota > Metazoa > Arthropoda > Insecta > Hemiptera > Aphididae > Chaitophorus > Chaitophorus viminalis. Next base: position 12,938 of record JAIPRK010001452.1, read on the forward strand.
TATTTCTACTTTCTACGGATTACCTTGTCCCGTAAGCCGTAATTATTCATTGAGACATCGTAGCTAATAATTCGAATCCAATGTTGTGTTACTATAATATTTACGTGTTGGACGGACTCAACGTATATTCTCCTTTATAGCACACACACACACACGCGCGCGCACACACATATAAATACACAACGTGTACAAATATCTGTTTATCATTTATTATCAATTTACATTTTGCTGCCATATACTATTATATGTCTAGGACATAAATGATTTATTGTCTCTTGTCGGGTTCCTTTGTAGTTATTACATTTCAAGATTCTCAACCGATTCTCTAGTATCTAACACGCAGGTATATATATAATATTAATCGTCATATTATTACAGTACGGTAAAATAAACACTTATATTTGTTGTTTTTTTGTACAAATATCATTATAGTAATAATGTAATTCTACATAATATATTTTCCTATCTGCTGATACAAATAATAATCCCTCTTTAAAAGCAGGTGTCGTACATATTATGTGTATGCATTTAAACGAGCAAATATATTATTAATATTTGCACGTGTAGACACGTAAGATGCAACGTAGTTCTGACAAAGGTCATAACATAGTTACGACTATGTACATATACGTCGATTGTGCCTATGTTATGCTATTCAAATAAATGTGTTCAGTCGTTTCTTTCGTTCTGTTGGAAAAAATACAAGTAAATACGAATAAAATGCCATGGAAATAATATTTTATGCAAATGTCTTAAGATACAAAGAGCTCCAGAAAAAATGACAAACAAATATTTACTTCCACTAATATATTATTATACTGTATGCATACTACGGAATCATTGGATGAGTTTCAAACTCGATGTTTGTATTTTACACGCTTGATTGATTACAAACTCGAATAATTATGTTCACCCGGATTCAGTGTAACAAAAAAAAAAACGAAATAGGGATTAGCAACAGAAAAATAGTACCTAATTTATTATTGTTTTAATTTTATTTTTTTAATTATCAACGTTAAATTAATTAATACAACATAGTATATCGTATTATAATAATATAAAAATAGATTTGCAATGTCAAAACATTCCTTATTGACGCTACATTGCTACACTGAAAATAAACTTATGGCGTAGGATACAATTTGAATTAGATAATGTTATAAGGTAATTCTTAATGTTTGTGTATTATTATTTAATGATATGCACAATTGTATTGCATCATCATGAATAAAAATTTAAATAAAATCATATTTTAATAACACTTAAAGTATTAACAAATAATCATAGCCTATAATTAAGTAATTTACAATAAATTATTATGATATGTAATTTCAAAAGACCAACTAAATATTTCATCCGGTAACAATTAAATCATATCATATAGTGTCAATTAACTAACCAACCATATTTTATATTAAATAATTCGATTTTATTATGATTAGAATGTTTATTATATAATGTACTGATATAATTGGATAAGATTAAGAATAGTCAAACTATATTACTATTACAGTAATTAAAATAAGTAGTTTAAGAAAATAATTTATTAAGTATAATTTTTAAAACCATGATATATTATCAATGTTTCATGTAGGTACTCGTACAATTAAATAAATAAGGACAACGACAATCGCATCTTAGAGTAGACATTATAAAATACCAAATATCAATAAATTCCCGAACCAGTCGACGACCCAGTCTACTGACAAGTGGCCAAGCCCTGTCCAGACCGAGTCCACAGGCGGGCAGTCTCCGAGAAAGCTGTCCTGCACGGACTTGGGCTGCGGCCTACCACGTTTGGTTGTTATATTCTAAAGCGCGAATGCTCTGTCATATTAGTCATATATGTATTTTATTAAATTTTAATATACCAAAGTTCATTTAATTATATATATATTTTTCTTATCTACCTTCATCTCTTCAATATATGAAAAATTAAGCGTATTTACATCTTCCCAAAGTGCAAGATGAGAGATATAATTTATAAATAATAAAATAGGAATTTATATATAATAGAGGTGCATACTCTATATATGACACAAATATTATAGTTGTATATGCGATATAAAAAATATATAATGAATATATAATTTAATATAATAATAAAGTAATGCAATTGAGCTTACAAATACATATAATAAGCGAGTATATCGTTCTTTGCTTAAATTCGGTTCATTATAATTATATCAGTGATTATTTATATTTTTTTGCGTTTTTATAAAAAGACAAGCGGACCCAACAGACATTGTCCTGCATGATATTTCAAACGAATTGGATATCAAACAAAGTATGAAATGAAAGACAAATATGTGTCAATATGTAATTAAACAATTTGTTTTACTCTGTTACTTGCTTGGCATTTTACTCAATAATCTGAAATCGAAAAACTGAAATCCAGGTCAAACCATTTCTATAGAGAGTTACCGCGGTGAGAAGATGGCAATTTTTGAGCACATAAACCGAACTACCACAAAAACATTCACCATGTGTGTTTTTTTATGTTTTTTACATATAACAATGTTTCTATTTGTTCTACCTACGTATGCATATATAATAAACCACCTTAATTGAAGAACGCTCGGTATAACGGGTAGCGGGTAAACAAGTCCCTATAGTAGTGACAAACAGAATATATTATTTTCATTCAATGCGCCGCTGTCGAAGGTATAATATTTCTTTATATTATTTTTTTTTTTTACAAAATATTTCCATGGATCTTTTTGTAGTGTTTAACCATGTGCCAGTTACAATTTTTTTTGTCCAAAAAAGTTTTTTCTGTTGTATTTTTATTTTTTGTTTTTTTTTCCTCGTTTATTTATGACGTTTTATTCAACACGCACTCACGAGGACGCGCACATTCGAGTTCTCACTCTAATACGTACGTATAATATTATACTGTTGCAGGGACGCGTCGTGACTCGCTTTTACGTGAAATTAATCGACGCGAAAAACGGGGTGAAAAAACTTACGAACAGATCGTTCTGAAACCCTATTACGTCCGCCTGACATTGTTTCGGGTACGCGATTCTCGTCCTTTGTGCGCTCATCCACGTTTCCCGGTGACCACTAGCTGAATACTACACCTACTGCACACACATTTATTTGCTCGCATAGCAATGTGACGAGCCCTTAGAGACGATTGATGGTCACGGGAGGGGGAGGGAAGGGTTGAACCGAAATAACTGCGTTACTGGTTCAACAATTTCCGGAAGGACGATTTTGTCACTCGCACTCCTTGCAAGGTCCTGTGCAACGAGACGTGATGCCACCTCGCACTCGACATACCAACCACTTCTCGTCGTTGACATCTCAATAATTATTACTGTCACCTCCAGCCGCGAAGATATGAGACGGTCCAGTCCTGTGAACGAGGAGTAATGGGGTACGAGTTTTGGAGATTATCACCGCGTTGAATATTCGGCAGACAAATCGGGGTGGTGGTAGCGATAGGACTGATGCGTGACACACACCGTCGATAATAATAATTATACATTCGTCCCGGGTACAATGTCCTAATATTCACGTACTTTTGTGACGGTGGCGTGGCAAACGATTGTATAATATGTAATATACTCAGTGATAGGTTTTCAACTGCTATAGTCGATGGGTCTCCAATTTCCAATGACCTCGTCACGCCACCGTCGTAAAACAGCTCTTACCAGCGCTTTAACCAAAATGTACGTTTTCTACGACCATGGTTAATGTGCAAACAATGCGTTCATTGGCCGTTCAATTTTATACGTTTAATGGAAGTCGAATGACATTTTGAACACTTTTTCGATACAAGTATTGCATGATTTTGCTCAAAGCTTAATATTGGCACGGCTAGTGAAGAACATTAAGCTCAATCAACGGCGAGTGAATAAGTACCATATAAAAATTATCGGTGCACGCTACTTGCGCCCCAGATTGATAACAACTGGTAACTTGTTAATAATTACCAGAGGTAAGTTGCACCCACGCGGTCAGGATGCAACTTACCTGATCGACTCCCAAATGATAATTTTATATAAATTGTTATTTTTAATGTTTGCAATTTTATTAAAATTATAATTTTGTAATGTAGTAATTAGGTTTATAATGATAGTATGAAAACAAATCAAGTATGTATATTGTCATTTAATTATTTTATTCAACCAAATCTAAAAATGTTATTACAAATCAATATTATAGTGAAAATGTATGACTTATATTGTTTATAAATAACATGCTATTAATTTCTTTGTTATTCAATTTGGAAATTTGAGTTTCAATACTTTTTATCTTATATTTTTGGTCATTTCTATATTTTTTTTTTTTTTTGTTTAATCGAACTATTCATAAGAATATATGAATTAATTTATTGTTTAAAATACCCATCAATAAATATCATAAGTAATATGCGTCGGAGCATATGGGACAAATCTTACCTGCCGTAATATTTAAAATTCTTATCAACATTATTACGGGATGTAACTAACATGCAACCAACATTATATCTTAGAACTAATATTTCGTGCATAAACCTGCAATAATTTAACCTTAACGTTCATCATCGAGTTCGATTTCATGGCGTTTTATTTCTATGCTTTGAAAATCGTTACCTTTTTAGCTTTACTCTTTTTTTATACAATCTAATGTGTTTTCATGTTTAAAATTTTGTTTCATTCGATCCCTAAATTATTAAATATAACATTATTTTATTAAATGTATACTTAAGAAATTTAATATATTTTTTAATAGATTAAACATTTTGTAAATGTATGTAGGCAAAAAAGTTACGGTATAAAGTAATATAAAGTAATAAACTTTAAAAACGAGTAAAAAATATTAAACGTCAAAATAATAAATGTTAAATATTTAAAGAGACTAATTAAATAAAAATAATTGAATAGTAAAAAAAACCTTGAGTTTAATATCATCTTCATAAATCCTATTTTTTACCATAGAAAAGGTAAAATAAAAAAATTGTTGAAAGTTGAAAAAGTATATTGTAGTATTATATTTTATTTTTTTTTTCATCTTAACCCAAATCTTTTAATTGTTCTCACTGTGCTGGATTAAAATAAATAACCCTAACAGTAGATTACATTTCTATAAGGTACATGAATAGTCAAAAATTAAATGAAAATATTTTAGAATAGTGTTCATAATAGCATTTAACAAAAAAATGTAATTAAATAATTTTAGTATTCAATGAATAAAATGTAGTTCATGGAATTTCTTAAAAATAGAAATTCAAATATTATAATTAAATCGATTATTTCATTTCCCAGTCACTAAAATTAAAATGATATAACTGTTTATTTAATTTGATCCATCTAATCAGTATCCTATTATTACCTGTCATATAGAATGTTAGACTACGTAACGAATGTTCACGGATAGGTTAAAGAAAACTTTCCAACTCGACGAGAATGCAACGTTAACTTATACGAATAAAATGTGAATATTAGTCAATAACTAAAGTAATAAAATATAAAGGAACAATTGATGTGGATCCCCACAGTATTAGAAGTAATTGATTAAAAAAAATATTTGTAAATTTTTAATTAGGTAGTTTAATGTATTCCACATGATCAATTTATACAAGTTTACTGTATATATTGTGTACTTTAAAAGACCTAAGCTTTAAACTAACTTGTACAGAAGTTAAAAAAAACCTTATATAATAAGTAATAGTTATAATAATAATTCTAAAAAAAAAAATGCATTATTAGTTACAACTTTGATTGATGAATTATGCAGCATTAATATACATTCATTCCAGACGAATACATTAAGAAATATAATATCTTTGAGCCCGAAATAATTAAAAATGTTGATTACATAGATTTAATATGAAGATTTTTTTTATGATATCATACTGATATTGAATATTTTTTTTATTATAGTATAAACTATTATTATACTTACGCGATGAAAATAATAAAATGTGCCTTATCATTCTTCCGCATTCAGATAAAATTAAAATTACTTACCATGTACTTACTGAAGAGACATAGGCGCAATTATTGTATGGAAACTATATTTTATTATATAATATATACGGATGGGACTTAATCCCATGGAAAAATATGTGATTGGCTTGACTAAATAAAACAATGTTTAATTTCACAGTCGACACATTCTATTATAAAATTTTCAATTAAATGTAAACGTGAAAGAATAACAATAATAATTTATCAGGGAAAATTTTAATTTTGTAAATAATGAATTAATTTAAATACAATATAAATATCTTACCATTAGTATTTTTATATTTTTAATTTGCTTTTATTCTATACACGGTTGTATGCACGTTGTCATTCATTCATCCTTCGTGTATTTATATTTATAATTTATATAACAATGTATCGTCCAACATGTTGAATACAACTTTTTAATTTTGATTTCCACAAACCTGGAATACGGATAGTTGAAATATATTGCTAAATGTGCAAAGGTTCTTTCACTCCTGGCTCCTCCCTGGGTTACAATGTGGAGGCCTAGCCCCTCCAAAACTAAAATTATCCCCTCCAAAAATTATTGCATTCTAAATTCTAAATTTTAAATTCTAAAAATGATTTTGTTATGTTTAACAACGGTTTATTCGGGTGTTTTCTATAGTAGATATCGGATACACCTGCAGGTCATATAACATAATAATATAGGTTAATAATATTGTAATAGTATTACAAGTTTGCAATCTCGCATCGACAGTTACAATAATTATAATACATATAATATAAGAACATGCGTGATGTTAATTTGTTATTTATTTCAATAAAAATAAAAATAAATATAAATATAAATAAAAATATTATAAACTCAATATATTATATTATGTTACACAAGACTGTATTTTATATTATAGAAGATGTGGAAGGCAGAGCTCCCTATACGAGTTTGTTTAATTTAAATATGTAAAACCCTTCTAAGAAAAAAACTGAAAATGCGCCTATAACAGCCTTCCGGCCCTCTGTCAGTTGAGAACACTTAAGTACTAAGTTAAAATTGTATAATTACTTTAAACCATAACTTGTAATAATACATTCAGGAACTTTACTTTACTATTTTGTGAATTTATTTTAGTACTAAAAAAATGTACAAATCACAATTATTATTGTTGATGATGTTTTCCAATTTATTGAACTCTTTACATTCAAGTAAACGCATTTACATACATACTTCTATCAAAAGTTACATGACTTTAAATACATTATTAATGTGCTGGAATAAAAAATAAATAAAACCATGGGAAAATAGTGCATGGAATTTGGAGCCCATATACTTAGTTATTCGAAATTTATAATTATTCAGTGAAAAGTATATTTCTCTAGACATAATGCACATATTTATATTTTATTTGTAATATCAAAAATTACATTATCTTACACTGTCTATATCCTTATACCAACTAGCATCAGATGATAAACCTATTACAAACATATTATAAACCTAAAGTGTAAGCTGATCATTTTTTACGACATAAATTCACATTTAAATTAATTTCAAATATACTTGTACATTACAATATTGAACAATGTACCTACTTGTTTTCGTGTAGCTTTCATTAATATTTCATATAATAATAAAATATTTGTGCATTTTTTTCGTACAATATTTTGTTCACATAAAATGTATGATGTAAATTAATAAATTTAAATTTTACTTAACATTTTTAATCTTTTTATTTTTTTGCGAATATTTTTTAGCATACGTTTTATTTAATTTAAATATTTTGCAGGAAATATTAATTTAAGCTTTTGTAAAACATGGAATAATTAATTTTATCTACAGTAAACTTCAATGATTGGTTTTATTAAACGACAAACATTTTTCAAAATAATATATTGTTGTTTGGTAGTAGAAGATTCAGTGCAATATCTTGACATTATATATTGTGTACTCTTTATAGTATACACGCTTCATGATATTCGTAAAAATACTGCATGTATATAACGTAACAATAAAAAGTCTTATCATTCTGTTCGTATTACATCCATTTCTATATACAAACCCGGCACAGACAAACAGGCAGCGGCGCACGATCGCAAATCGTTATGTAAAGTAAAATGTGTTTGATGTTTGTTCTCAATTTCTCGTAAAACATACTTATTTTTTACTTTTCACAACGAATAATCTATAGTAAAATATTAATATTAGTATAATGTACTAATGTACATTATATAATATTTTATTTCTTATGTAAATATAGTACATTATAAATAACAGTTTAATTTAATCTAATGTATCACGTAGTTAATAGTATAACTTATAATCATAATACACTCCGAGTAGCTTTATTATAACCGGGCTCGATCCACGTTGCATATTTGTAAACCGTTTTTGACCTTAACGGGCAAGTTCGTTTCAAAATGCAATATAATTAATGCGTACACCCTTCCTTTGAGTCCGTTTTTGGTTAGTTGATTAATTGCCTCGTCATTGTCTACCTACTGTTGTTTAATAATAATCCGGCCGACGGCGACGAGTCTCATGTATTATTTTCGCTACTCCATACTCGGAAAGCTCCTGTATCTACGTATGGTAAAAACAATTTATTATTTTACTTATACATTTGGTAAAGTGTAGAGACCCAGTTTTTTAGGAACGGCATAGTCAACGAAAAAACAAACACATATAAATTCAAAGCTAAACACGATAACAGTAAATTCACGTATATTTATCTATATCAATTTAATAAACTAAAAACAAAAACAACATCACTTTGATGAATTTATGACGAGAAAATATGCTGGGCCACATGTGTTTATTTAAATTCCGAAAATAAAAATAAATAACTACAGGGCTATATAGAGGAATGGGTGTTGACTACAATAATAAGGACGTTTACAATATGTAGTATTGTAACCACAGAATTTTCAAAAAGTACAGTTTGTGCAAGTAAGGATTATAATGTTTAAAACAAAAGTGTAAATATTTGTTATACGTTTCCTAAAAGTATGTGACTATCAAACTATGCAAATCATGTACTTGGTAACACATATCCAATAGGTTAATATTACTGTATCAATATTACTTTTATTGTTGATTTGGTATATTTTTTCACTTATAGTACGATATTAATAATATAGCAATATTCTTAAAATATCCAATTTGGAAATGTGAGACGATGATGATGATGATAATAATGATACCATATTACCAACAACACACAATTTAATTTTTGAATCGAAAAAAATGCTTAATGCATTCTAATAAAACTAAAAAAGCTACATCAATCTGCTATAACTATTTATTTTCTAAAGCTAGATTAAAAATTAATTTTTAATTTTACGTTTTACTTCCGTTATTTAAATTTGAGTACAATGAGTTGTGGCTTAGTAATATACCTATGCCTATCAAAAATAATTTTTTTTCCAACAGCTCAACAGCTGTTATTATAGTACTGTATATACATATTACATATAGTGTTATATTAATTTAATCTACTAATTTTATTGCTTTAGTTTATCGTACCCAATTTTTATCGATATTTCATTAATAGTAATACTAAATGTTGTTAAACTTGTTGTATTGGTAAAGAACAATATTCACGAGTCATATTTTAAGACATCTATTATAGGTTTTCAAAATATTAAATACTATATAAACACATAAATTTTAATATTTTTTGCAAAAATATGAACAAAAACATCAATTTCGAGACAACTTCAGCCGGTAATATTATATAAATATTATAAATAAGTACCTAAAACTTACAAGTAATGTATAAGCCTATTTATTTTGTGAATGATAAAAATATATAATACCTACTTGAAACTATACAACTTAAGTATAAGTATATTATATTTTTAAATCTTTTTCTTTATATTTAGCTACTAGTTTAAATAAAATACACTATATTATTCGTATATGCATGTTTAATGTACAATAATTTATCTAAAAAAGCTGCATTTATGAAGATAAACTACAAAAATACGAGTGACTCACCATAAAGTTCTATGTTATGGCATAAAAACGAGTTTTATTATTAGTTCTTTGTATGCGTTGGTTCTTCTTTAAAATGGCCAGTCTTTTTATTGTTCTTTAAAAAAGCAAAGAAAAAAATAAGAAGTATGGATACTCTTCCGCTTGAAAACAACATATGCCGCAATAATAATTCAACCGTATCTTATCCCGGAAACCCGTATACACGTACATACTTCCATGTTACAATACTCACAACACACGTGTGGATATAAATATATACATATTCGGATGAAAATATTAAATTCCGTGGTTTAACAATCTACGATGTCAGAATATGTACAATATGTGCCGTCACTGTGATACTCCACCACACACGTCTGTTAAATGTATATAATATTTATATTGTTATATTGCATATAATTCACGAGTTATGGTAGTCAGCAAAGGTACCATATTATCGCAGAAATTAATTTATCATTTTATCATATTACATTATTATCATAGGTACACTTAATATTCGTTTTTTATTTAAAAATGTAAAATATCATTATGATTTTTTTACTTCAAACTAAAATTAACAAACAATAATTACATTAATCGAGTAAGTGTTGTAAAGACTTATTCTTATTGTTATCTACTACGGGACAAAACCAAAGATCAATTTTGTAAAATGTAATTATTATATATATAACTGTATAATGGTCCTTTTAGATATTTACTTCCAAATTTACCTCGAATAGTTGTCATGCAGAAAGTATAATTTTATCTCTAATTAAACGCCTAAAATGACTATATTTTTTAATAAATTACTTTGCAGTACTGATTTCAACGTATTTGCTATCTATGAACTTGGTAAGTTCTCACACAAAAACGGAACTGAATTATATACTGTTTTTTTCCGGGGAAGTAAGTGTGCAAATTAATAGGTGATGTTCAACTGTTTTACCTAGTGTTGGAATTTTACATTCCTCCATTTTATAAGTAATATTTCTAAAAACTGAAAAACAAATAGAAACGCTATAATGAAATTCGAATATAATATCAATATCTTTCCAGTTATTACCCCCAAAAGTATTTCACTATGTATAAGTGATGGGATTGTGCTAAGTGATAGAGGTTACAGGAAACTATTTCATCGATTTAAATATTATTAAATCTTCTTGACTCATGATAAGGTTTCATAATAATGTACAAATATTAGTAACGGTTTGAAATAAACATATTGTTTGAAACAACATATTTTGAAATACGTTTATTTATTTCAATTAATAATGTAATATTTTTAATACAAATAAAAAATAACCAGATGGGCCTTGCTCTGCTGTAAAATTAGGGGTGGAGTGCACCTCGTTCATAGGATAGGTCATTACAATGGATTTGTTAAATTTGAATGCAATAATAGGTATCATTGTATACGAATAACGATTCTGAACGGAGATGATATGTTGGTCTAAAAGGGGTATATAATGAGAGAAACAACTTCATTTAAAGTGAACTGCCCGTCAAACGGGTTACCTAAATGACACAGTATACAGAATCAGACATATTTGTTACAATGAAATGGAAAAAAAATAGTACATAAATGAAAATATTAAATTTAGAAAATGTAAAGCATACAATAAAATATGTATTGATTGTAAAATATAAATGAAAAAATGAAAAAATTAATTAATACTAAGAGTATAAATGCTTATGTATAATATTGAGTGTGTCTCTCATGACAACTGAGCATATTTCTCTTAGTTCTTTCAAATCTAATGCCTTGTTTTTAAAGAAGTCTTTAAGCAGAGGAGATGCTGTTCCACGTGCCCCGAACCATAGACCATAGACTTCCCAATCGTTTATTTGGTATTTATTTTTGAAAAAAGGGACAGTTGGCTCGTAAATGGATTTCTTCTCTTCGTCCACTAACTTGTCTTGATTATCCTTATTTGTTTCCCATCTTATTGTAGGGTCCAGAATCATTCCTTTACCTCTTGTTCGGTCGAGGATGACTATATCCGCTCTCCTATTTTGATGGTTGTTATCGTCAGTGTGTGCCAAGCAATGTACTTCTTCGTGTACCTCAAATCCTTTTTTCCGAAATATGTTTGCTAGCTGCGTGCGAATTTTATGGTGTGTTGAATTTCTGAGCAGCTCGGATCTCAGACAAGAACCACGGATGTGGGAAAGCGTTTCAATTGTGTTCTTCTCACCGCAAGGAGGATTCCTGCAGTGGCGGTTTCCCTGACTCCGACCTCCCGTCGCACGATTTGCCATCGAATTCATTGACATCTTAATACCATTGTACCAGTTGATACTTGTTATGTCCGATTTATTTGATACCCAGCTGTTCGCGGGGGTAAATGATTTGAACCATTTTATACCGATGCCTCTCTGTGGCATTTGTAACCATTTATCGAACTCTAATGCCCGAAGTTCTGCACGAATGGCGCGTACGTTAGTTCCAACCACTCCACCCAACTTATCTCTACATTGTTTAATTTCTAAGTCCATATTACGAGTGATATGAAGATGTTTGTCATTAATTTTAAGGAAGATTTGACATATGTTGATGTGCTATAGTGAAGCTTCCCACGTTACTCGTAAAATTTTAAGGCCGCGGAGTTTACGACCGGTGTAGTATACCGGAATTGGGGTGTCGGCAGGGAGTCCTATTATCTCTCTTACCCCTTGTCACATAATAGAGTCAATTGATTCTAAGAATGGACATTCTAAGAGATCCAATGGAGTTGTCTGCATGGGGTAGATTAATTTTGGGAATACATACTGTTCTAGTATGTTTAATTTTTGGTCGCCTCGCAATAGAGGAAATGTGATAAGCATCCTAAAGTCTTTTTCGAGATCGGTGATGAATTTTTTCCTACCGAAGACAATATTGTCCGTGTAGTTGACTCCAAAATATTTTATTTGTCCATGTACTGAAATTGCTCGTATGGTGGATTTATCTGATAACACGAGGATATTAGGAGAGAGCTGCCCCTCTTTGATGTTTATGATAAGTGATTTTTCAGGATTGATCGCCATTCCTACTTGGTTGGATGCTAATTGCAAAGTTTCGACTAGTATTATTGCACTTTCTTCGCTACACGCTATAATAACCGTATCATCGGCAAATGCCAAAGCAGACAATCTATCTAATGTTGGTGAGAGCTCGTATCCATGAACCTTTATTACGTCTATGTCGGAAATTAATTTCAGCGCAAAGCCATGACATAGGTTGAATATTGTTGGAGAAAGAGAAGGTTAGGTTAGGCTACACCGCGACGTAGTGTAATGTAATCAGTTGTTTGCTTGTTAACCTCGATTTTGGTAGAGTTTCCAGTTGCTAGGGATATTACGAGGTTTTGTAGATTTTTTGGTAACGATAGAGACTGTATTGTATGACGTATGTGGTTATGTCCTACCATATCAAAGGCTTTGGATAAGTCAAGCATTACTATGCAACAATTGTCTCCCTTTTCTTTCGCCCTTTTTAAGCGACCATCGACGAGTGTTGTATTAATGTGCGCTCCGAGCATTCCATTAATAAATCCTCGCTGAACTTGACTACATTTAACACGTGTTCTCAAAGCCTGGTCAAGACTTCTCTTGATGATTCTACGTATTACACTAAAGATTGTTATTGGCCTCCAGTTGTGTGGAATTTGTCTCATCCCCCTTTTCCTTGTATTTGAGAATGGTACACCCGGTTCGGAAAACTAACAGAATATAATTCCATTCTAACATCACTTTCCCAATTGTTCATATAGCGTTGATACATTTAATATTACGTATTGTGCGGAGAACGATTCCATCAGAGCCTGGGGATGTGTCTATCGAAATTTTTTTGATTGAAATCTCAATGTCATCTTTTGTTACCTAATAAAAATGCCTCGTCGGTGTCTTTGCTGGGTTCGTATGCATCGCGTATTAGATTATTAAATAATTTAAAGAGAGAGCGGTAGTATTGATCGATAATTGGTATTTCCATTTTTAGCTTGGCAGATTTTTTTAAGTTTAATAGTCCGCGCTACTTTTCGACGTTGGTTTGCGTATTGCCACTGTATTAGATTGTATTTAAACTAATCACTATTTTTTTTTTCGTCGTTTTGAGTATCTTTGTGGGTTAGATGTTTGGCTATTCCCCCTATCACAAACGATATCATTTTTATTTTTCCTTTTTCTATGGTAAGATACTGCAGGATGAATCAGACCCGGAAGTTAACTGTTCGATTTGAATAAACATGTCGTGAATTTTTTAAGTGCTTTTTCGAAGCTATCAAAATTTTCTTAGGTTAGAGGTAGTAATGTATATTTATCGATCTCTATGAAAAATCGTTCTGATTCTTTCACTAAAATTGAAGCTAGATTTTCCTCGGATGTGGATTCTTGGATCTGTAGAGCTGTAGAAGAAGCATCCAGTGTATTATGTAAGCGTGTAAGTGTATCTATATTTTCGGATTGAGTAGAGTGGTTGGATGGCCCGGGTGTATTATCAATTATTCTTTGTGCTCTGATTATCGCGCATGGATCGGATGCCCTGGCTAAATGGCCGTTTATAGAAACAAATTTCTTACCGCAGCCTGGACATTCGGTTTTTGGTTTGGAACTCGCTGCTGTACAAGTACTAGTATCCATTCTGTCCTACGCCTGATGTTTCCCGACTTGAAGCGCCTGCCAAAGTTCAGAAAGGCAATATACGAATAAGTTGAGCAAGAAGACGGTCACTGTGACACGCTGTATACGATGGATTTCTGCGCGCGCAGTGTATAGAGCGTGTGGGGACATGTATCTAATCGCTCCGATAAATTTATTACGTCGCGGCGCAAGATAACGCGTTTGGTGTTACGAGTTTGCAACCTTTGTACCGATAAAAATAAAGATTTGACTTACGTTTGACGACTACGACCGTGTATAAAGTCGGAGTCACTAAAACTGCCCTTATAGGGAAAATTTTGGTCGAATCGACTCGAAAACGACACCGATCCAACGCGCACTTTTTATGAATCGGTAGAAACCAAGAACGTAAAAAACTGTTCACTATTAGTAATAATAATAATAATAATAAATTATACGCACGCGATACCGAAGCGACCGGATAGCGAAAGTATTAGTATTTAATATTTAAATTAAAATGCAATGGTATGCAATTTCATGAAAATTTAAATTTCAAACGGTCATACAATTTTTTTCTTAAAGTCCAGTAGACATTGTTTTATAGCTTTTTGAAGAGTAACTTACGGATAACCCAGTGTTAAAATTTTAATCCTATATTTTTTAGTTACGATAAGTATAATTTATAATAAATAGTGTATTAAAATTTCAAGAGTTTTCGGACAGCCAAATCAATTTTATATATATTTCAAAAGAAATAATATAACAGCGTACATTGTTTCATTGTTGACTAACGACGCGCGAGTGTCAAATTTTTTAATTAAAAGTCGTACTTCTTCGTCAAAGTACCATACATCCAACACGCTACACATCGCGTCTCTCCATGGGCTCTGGACCTCGACTCAGTCATTTAGGTAACTTATTTAATTAATTATTTAATTAGTTAGTTAATCAGCTATCAGAAATTTAAGCGGCCGCTCGGTTGGCCCGCTAATACCCCATTACGCAATCTACTATCAGTTATATCCAGTGATTATACCAATTATAAACTCACAATGAGCAATAACAACAATAATACTGTCCCACCGTTAATTATACCTAAGTCTCGACTACAGAGTGTGCCAAATAAATCTCCAAAGACTCCAACTACTCCAAACCCCGATGGGTTCAGTTACCCTACGAACTGCAAACGTCTCTTCTCTCCTTCCCATTTATCTAAAAATAATCAACAAAAAAAAACAAGCAACATATGTAACGGAAAATCGTTTTTCGCCACTTGCGCCAAATGAGACAAACGAAACCGCTGACCTGGCCCACCAAAACTCCAACATGGATTTAGATTTAGACAACGATTCTACTATTATTGAAACCAAACCGCCTCCTCCAATATTTATTCGTACTGTTAATGACTTTGGATCCTTCTGTGAAAAAATTAAGGAAATAACAAAAGGCGACAAATTTTCTTATAAAAGTTCAATTAATGACATTAAACTTTCCACTAGTACAGTTGTTTCGTATAAAATGGTTATTAAATTTCTACAGTCTAATAAAGCAGACTACCACACTTACCAACTCAAAGAAGAAAAACCGTTCAGAGCTGTTATAAGAAACCTTCATCATATAACTCCTCTAGTCGACATAAAAAATGAACTTATCTCTCTCGGCCATAACCCAAGGAACGTAACAAACGTATTACAACGTAATACCAAACTTCCACTTCCTCTTTTCTTCATTGACCTAGAATCTAATATCAACAACAAAGACATTTTCAAAATCGATCTTCTTTGTCACTCAAAAATAAAAATAGAAGAGCCCCGCTTAAACCACCAGCCGGTTCAATGCCTTCGTTGCCAAGGCTTTGGTCACACGAAAACTTATTGTAATCACCCGCCAAAATGCGTTCGCTGCGGTGAACCTCATTCCTCAAACGATTGTCAAAAATCATCCGACTTGCCTGCTAAATGTGCCCTCTGCATCAAAAATCAAACACTCAATTATGCCTTCTTTCCAAACCGTTAGTATATAAGCAACTAATATTAAATTATTGCTAAATCATATTCCATTTACTATTTCATCAGTTTATTGTCCACCTAATCAAAGTATAAATATTAATGATTTTTCTCAATTTTTTAACTCTCTTGGTAACAACTTTCTCGCCGGGGGTGATTTTAACTGCAAACATTCCCTGTGGGGATCAAGAATAACAAATACCAGAGGCCGAGTGTTGCATAACTCTATCTCAAACAACAACTTAAAGGTACTCTCTCCCCCAACCCAACTTAATGGCCATCACACATTAACAGACATCCTGACATCCTTGATTTTTTCATCACAACTCTCCCAAATCACATAAATTACAACATTACTAACTCTCTAGATCTTTCCTCAGATCACTCACCCATTATCCTAACTTTAAACGACGCTTCACCTCCTACCAAAACCTACCCAACTTTTACACCAGGTAAAACTAATTGGAAAACTTTTTCAAAATAATCGATAATAACATTAAACTTAATTTACCTCTAAAAACAACTATAGATATAGACAATTCAGTCCAAAAACTCTCTAACATCATTCAAAATGCAGCACTAGGCTGTTCGACGGGAACTTCAACCTCCCAAAAATCTAATATTCAACTTCCTAACCATATATCACAACTCTTAGCTGAAAAACGTCGAACTCGTTCAAGATGGTAAAGATATTATCTCCAAAATGATAAAAAAATTTATAACAACCTGGCATGTTCTCTAAAAAATGCGCTCCGAAAACATAATACAAACAAATTTCAATCCTATCTAAATTCTATAAATAGTTCAACTATCTCACTCTGGAAAGCAACAAAAAACATAACAAAACAAAAAATTTAAATACCCCCTCTACGTAAACCAGACAACTTATTTGCTATCTCAGACCTAGATAAAGCTAACTTATTTGCCTCCGATCTTGAAAACAGATTCCTACTCAACTCTGAAGTTTTCAATATAGATCACTTAAATCATATAGAAGCATCATTATCTAATACACTCTCCATGTGTTTACCAGCTAAACACACAACTTCCTCTGAAATCCAGTATTTAATTAACAAATTACCCACAAACAAATCTCCAGGACCAGATCTCATAACTAACTTAATTGTCAAACACCTACCCAAAAAAGCTTTATTGTTTTTAACACAGCTTTACAATTCTATACTCAGGTTATCTTATTTTCCTGTCTCCTGGAAACATTCCGTCATAATACTCATTCACAAGTCTGGAAAACTACGTGACATTACTTCTTCATTTAGACCAATCAGTTTATTGCCCACTCTCTCAAAAATTTTAGAAAAAATATTTCTTAAAAGAATATACCCATTCATACATGACAAAAAAATTCTACCAAATACTCAATTTGGTTTTTAGAAAAAAACACTCTTCTCTTTACCAAATTTATAGAATAGTCGATAAAATAGCCTCTTTAACCTCTCTAACCCCTTCTTAAATCTTTTCTTACCCATCGTACATTTATGGTACGCTGTGATAATGAGCTATCTACAGTTCATCCCATTAAAGCAGATATACCCCAAGGCAACATTCTTGCCCCCACACTATATAACATTTTTACGGCCGATATTCCCAATTCTAACGACACTACCCTAACCAGCTTTGCTGATAATACAGGTATAATTACCACTAACCTTGAAATAAAAACAGCTACAAAAAACCTCCAAAACCACTTACTTAAATTGCAACATAGGTTTAAATTGTGGAGAATAAAGATAAACGAAAACAAATCTAATAATATCACCTTTAGTCTCCGCCCCAACGACGGTCTACCTATATTCCTTAATGAAAAAATACTTCCTAAGGTAGACTCAGTCAAATATTTAGGTGTCTACCTCGACAAAAGACTAACCTGGGCGACACACATTAAAACCAAAAGAAAATCATTAAACATTAAATTTCATAAATTTAGATATCTTCTCAGATCAAACATTTCATTTACTAACAAACTATTAATATACAAACAAATTATTCTCCCGGCTATGTCTTATGGTATCCAACTTTGGGGCTGTGCCAAAACTTCTAACCTCAATATTTTCCAAGCTTTTCAGTCGATTAACTTAAGGCTAATTGCTGGAGCTCCGTGGTAGTAGTAGTAGTAATCGTACCTTACATAATGACCTTAACATCTGCACTTTACCAACTCTTGCTCGCATTTACTATTCAAACTTCCACGCACACACACACAACCATCCTAACCCACTTATTTCTAATCTTTCCTCTGCCACTATTCCCGACAATCCCCCTCGCCGTCTCAAACGGAACTGGTCTCGTGATTTACTTACTTAATCAGCCTAAAGCAATATAAAAAAAAAAAAAAAACTAAACTAAACAAAACAAAAATTAAATAATTATTATTGAAGTAGTGTCATTGGATGCCTTCTTCTACCACGCTATCACGCTTTGTACATACTATATAAAATTTACTTATTGTATCAATTGTATACAAATTGTTAATACTTCTAATAAATAAAAAAAAAATAAAAAAGATAGTTCAAAAATAAAAACTTATAAAAAATGAAAATTTAAATTGTCTATAAATAAGTAAAAATATGTCAAAATAGTTTGAAAACTTAACCATGTATGGAAAATGCCAATATAAAGATTTGGTGAAAACTTCAAGTTGTTACGGTTTTTCGTTTTTGAGTTAGAGCAGATTTCAAAAACCGATATCATTTGTCAGTCTAGAATATTATACATTATATTATATTTTACATGTAATTTTATATCAATATTGGCTGTTCAAATGCTTATAAAAAAAAATTGTGCCTATGGATTTTAATAATTTTTGAATGACAATAATAACTATTTATGTGGATTCTTCTATTAAATTTTTAAGTATTTTGTATAAGTAAATTTTTTTATCGCCGATTATAAAAAAAATGGTAAAAAATTCGGTTTTCAAACGGTCATAATTTTTTTTTCCTTTTGGTCCGGTAGATATTTTTTTAAAGATTTTTGAAGAGTAGCATATGGATAACCTAGTGTTAAAATTTTGAACCTTAAGTATGAACAGAATAAATTTTATGAATTTTTATCTACAAAATAACTTGCAAATTATCGTGATTTTGACACATTTTATACAAATTTAAGCTTTATGGGCTTATAACAAAAATTTGAGTGAAATGATCTCCGACATTCTTTAGTGACGATAATTTAAACTTATTATAAATCTTGTATTAAATTTTCAAGAGTTTTCGGTCAGCCAATCAAATTTTATAGATGTTTAAAAAATATTTTACAAAAATCAAAAATTTAAATTGTCTATAAATAAGTCAAAATATGGAAATATGTCAAAATACTTTAAAAACATAACCATGTATAAAGAACGCCAATATAAAAATTTGGTGAAAATTTCAAGTTGTTTTGGTTTTTCGTTTTTGAGTTAGAGCATTTTAAAAAAATGTATTTTGTAAAAACGTTAGCGTCGTAAAAATCTTGTCCTCAGACACAAAAAAAAAAAAACACACACCATTGTACAACCAATAGATTCCATCATTCCGTTTAGAATCTAAAAATGTATTTTGTCAAACTATGAATTTGCATAAAATTTCCCTTTTTTTATCGTTTTTTCGATGCTTTTAAAAAGTATTGAAAATTTGCATTTTTAACTTCCATAAGTACTATCTACATTTCCTGTCCTTAATGGGAAATTTTACGCAAATTCACGTTTTGACAAAATACATTTTTTGAAATGCTCTAACTCAAAATCGTAAAATCGTAAACACTTGAAATTTTCACCAAATATTTATATTCGCTTTATCTACACATGGTTAAGTTTTCAAAGTATTTTGACATATTTTGACTTATTTATAGACAATTTCAATTTTCACAAAAATAAACCAAGATTTTAAAGATGTAGCTGAAAAAACTTTTAACTTTTAACAAATTTCTCACACAAACATCACATATAGATTCCAAGCAGTCTTACAACGTGTATTGGTGTTTATGAATTAATCGATCTAATAATGTAATTTTCTTTAACAGTATGATGTACTTACACCCAATTTATGATCATTATTTTACGTGTGTGTAGAACATAATATTATTATATTTTCATTTTCATTTTAAATTACAATAGAGTAAACGTTAAGTTAGATTGTAGGAACAAAAATAACGATACATATTTTGTACACAGAATAGTCACGGGTCCTTTTAGAGTTTTTTTTGTTATATTAGTATATTACTCATATTTTATAATGATTGAATAGTATCAGTCTGTAAGCTATTTATTATAGTTAATGATAGATTATATTACACAAATTTAATACGTATAATATATAATATATAATATAAGTATTAAGTAATAATATATATATCATATAATTTTCATTTTCAATATGTCAAGATAAATCAAAGTAGTTGTAAACAGTTTTAAAACCAATAATGTTATAAATAATTATTTATTAACTATTTATTATAGGCATATAAATATAGCTCGGTAACTGATTTTATCAGAAATTTCGTCGTGAAACTATTTATTTTTATTATTATTGCTGATGAAATGATAATGAACATATGAAAGTCTGAAGTGTATATTGTCAAAATATGTTATAAGTTTGACATTGACACACAAACACTCATACACATAATATTATTATAATAAATGTATGTATATATTATACAATATACATAATACATGTATATTTAAACGATTTTTCTGACATAATCAAATTCACATTAACTTAAATTATATTCCACGATACGATGCATTTTTCTGTATCAAAATTATCCTTCGAAAACATTATAATGAGCAAACACATTATTTCGGATTTATGGAGACTCTTACAATAAAATAAGTCCACCCGCTGTGTACCGACATACAAAATAACTGTTTTCAAACCGAATCCAGACGAGTAATGAATAGTAAAAACTTCACAATCGTGTGATAAATGTAAAAAAAAATAATTTATAGAATATTAAATAGGATTTAGGTACTAAAATAATATATTATCCAGCAGTAATCATGAAAAAAATATTATCATTAAATATAAATATAAATCTTTATTATTAACTATAAATACGCTACATTAAATATCAATCAATCAATTTAGAATAATAATTTGAATAATAATAGAATAATAATAATAATATAAATATTTCCGAAGGTACATCACATATTTATAATACTTATGGTTTTTAAAATTTTCACATACAATAATCAACTGGGAAGACTTTAAATTTTTAGACAATTTAAAAACAAGGTCCTGTTGAAAATGTATAAGCTACAAAAATAATAACGTACCAACGTTCACATAACGTTCACTTAACGTAATTTATCATTATATAAACAATTCTTTTTAGTTAGTTTTTTTCTGTTTCTAATAACGTTCCTAAAGCAGATATTATTCCTGTTAAATTTCCCATGTTTAAAGTTTTCGCATGAAACTTTTAGTGCGGATTTACAATCAAAGGCCTTTGACCATCACTCAAAATCTAAAACACAGCAAATATAATAACTTCCAACAGCAATCAAAAATGATAGATTGGGGTGAACGTTGAGGTATAGGAAAAGAATATATCAGAGTGCAGAGGAAATAACCTAAAATATAGCAGCAGGCCCCAACATTAATTGGACAACAATAACATGCCATATAAAAACTAAAATGGATTAAACAAACCGAATTAAACATTACACCCTTAGAGACAACCAGCCAAGATAAATTGAGGCTAAATTCTCACGAAACTCAAACAGGCCACGTACTTATAAAAATAAAATAATTAAAGTTTGCAGCGTTTATTGCCCAGTTATCAGACACTACAGTGGCCTGTGTATTACAGTTTCCTGCGCAGAGATTTTTAACGGTCTACAGTCCAGGGAAAACCTAAAAAAGAAAAATAATAATAAGATGCAATATTTAATCATGATTAGTTTGGTCTTTTGCTGTAGCATTAAAGCAGTGTAGTATTTGTTGTGATTTTATAAATAAGTTACTATTTTATTGTAATTTCTTTGAATTCATCATCATTTAGATAATCATAATTATATATACAATGATTATTTATTATGATATAATATTTTAATAAAGGCATTTTGATTATAACGTTTCATGTATATACATATTTTTGTTTGTTTTTCATGGCTTATTTAGGTGTTAGTAAAATAAGTTCTTTGGATGTATTAAAATAAATATGAAACTAAAAGAAAACTTGTTAACGGTTACATTTAGGAAAAATTAAATCATTAAGTAAAACTTAATTTAGTATTTTTATTGAAGTTAAAACAAACCCCAAGGTGATTTAGACAAAAAAAACTTCTTCAGTTTTACTGCTAATTAAACCAAAAGTTTTTAACCAAGAAACACACTCATTCCTCTAGGCTAATAGGAAAAAACTCCATCAGTTAAACTAGAAAAACATGTTTATTTAAAGAAATTAAATTAGAAATACGATGAAATAATAATAATAGATATAAACAAATTATCTTTATAATTTGTTTTTATAGCAATATTTTAGACAAGTGCAGGCAACAAAATACATTTTTATTAAAATATAATAATTTTTCTATTTATTTAATATTAAACCATAGTTTTCTCCGTTAATTTATTTGTATTTAATAATCATAATATTATTGTATTACGACTAAATTACGACTTTTTTTTTTTAATTACAATAAACTTACAATTTTTTTCTTTTTAAGTTTTTAGGATAATAATATATAATTATGTTACATACTGTGAAAACATATATTTTACGTATTAACTGAGAAAATAAGTGTTTAAACCTAAAATCCCAAATTATAAAACATTTAGTTTAAGTCCAATTAATTGTTTGATTTTGTTACATACATTATGGAATATTAAAAATAACACTGCACTACACTGACTATAAGATTGTTAGTCGTTCTTAGCTAGTGTTCGAGACGTTTTGTCATTATTTGAAAACATGAATCACATTCAAAAAAATGATTCTGAGTGAAGCTCATTTACAGTTTATGAATAATTCAGGGTTTGCGTTAAAACGTTATAAAATATAAGCTTATAAAAAATTGATTTATGACTAGCAGTTTATATTTAAAAAACAACTTTAGAAGACAACTTATGGTTGAAATTTTAAAAATAATAATTACTAAAATATAATATCAAAAATCTATATATGTATGTACGTGTTTATAATCCAAAATAATGGATTATTTTCAATATTTAATTCTACGATTTAAAATATTAATTCCACGTCACAAATTGTTTATAATTTTTACTTGGTATATTATTTCAAAAAAAATATATACTTAAATATATATACATACGAAAATCATATAAGTTACCCTACTCAGTAAACAAACCACTTTTTTGTCGTTAATTTTTGAACTCCAAATCTGAAACATAAAGTTCGCTTATTGTATAAAATAAAATATCTATATATATTTAAATAAAATGACTACAAAAATTATAATATATATATTATATATTATTTATTATATGAAATTAATTGATACAACAAAGATACAAAATAAACAAACTTATTTGAAATAAATATACGTCTACCTATGTGTATACACAAAATACTCGATTCTTCGAATATAAAAGTCGTAGAATCAGAAATGAAAAATATTATTTGAAATTTCAGAAACAGTTATCTATATTATTAATTAATATTCCTAATAAAAAAATGTATGTTATAGGCTTAAAAATCATTTCACGTGCTAATTGTTCAGAAAATTTAGCTCATGCTAGTTGTGACTGTTAATTTATAACAATATAATGAGTTTAGAAGACAAACAATAATGATATAATTTTATAATAAACCTAAACACAGATGTGATTTTATTCAAATATACATAAGTAAATAGTAATGCACATATATTTTTTACTCATACTATTAACTGATTTAGGTTTAATAATAAAAAACACTTATTTATACCTACATACTTTCCGATTTACAGAAATTAATTTTCAATTCGAACAATTAAACAATTATTAGCAATTATAAACAAACTCTGAAATCAGTTCAATTCCATGACGAGCAGTTGTTTATATTTGGTAATATTTAATATAACAATATTTTTTTCTATATAGTTAATATAATACATTTTTAATGCAATTATTTGATTTTGCATTACAATTATAATAAATGTCTTCGTTTAAATAACATTTTTTCATGGATATTTATCATGTATTTATTTACTAATGTGACTGACAAGTATAATAAAAATAATAAAAAATTTCTGATACAAATACTAAGTAAAAACATATTTTATACCAAACATGCACGCATTTGTATATAAAATAATTTTTTTTTGAATCAAGCTATTGGAATTTAAACATTTTGAATAATTATAAATCAAATGTCAAAGTACAATAATTGAAGTAAGATTTTATTTAGTTTTACAAATATTGAATTTATTTAACTAAAACTGCCATGGTAAGGTTTGTTCAGGATAAATTTATTCAATATTGGAAGACAAAAACTAAGTATTGGAATTTATGTATAATTTATTATAGTCTATAACAAATAAGCAATACTCGTAAATTTTGCATCTTTGGTATATTCTTCAAGCTAAAATTATTAATCAATCAATTATTTATAGGTACTTATCAGTTAACAAATTAAAATATAATTTGAAGTGTTAAATTCTCCTCTAAAATTATTCATTTACCATAAATACACAAGTATTTATCAAAATACACATATCAGTATCCATACCAAATGTAATTCATTTTTTGTTAGTAAAATCAGTTTCGCATGATAAGGTTAATTATTTTAGAATTTTTTTTTTCTAGGTGTTTATGATAAGAATTTATTCATAACTAAAAACATTAAAGTTGTTTGATATGGTAAGTTAATAGTCATTAATTTATTAAAATATGTATCTTATTAAAATTCATTTAGTTATTTTTATAAAATATAAATATAGGTAAGTATTGAATTTTTTCTGAACTATATAAGCAATTTATTCGTTTCGTATTCTAAGAAAACAAACCTTACTTTCTATATTCATTTCATTGTAATTCTGTGTATACAGTATACCTACATATTAATACATTTAAATTGTTTGAAACTTGCAAATACTGTTTAGTTTTTGTCAGAGTATATTACGATGAGATTCAAATTTAATATCGTTAGTTTAATATAATAACTTTTATCTCGTAATATACTATTTAAATATTATACATTTTAAAATACTCACCATGAAAAACCATGTATTAAACAAATTCTTACTAATAATATGGATCACTTTATTAACAATATCTGTCATTATAGCCATGAAGTGGCACAAGTTAACATTTATTTTTATCTTACTTCATATTTAATAATAATCATAATTTTATACGGAAGAATTGAAATAAATACTTATCAAATATTCAAGAACATAAGCCTGTTTAAACTTTGATAAAAGTTTTATCAAAGTTTAATTAAATTGCTAAAACTAAACACATTTCGTTATTGTATTCGGATGCTTTTTTAAAAGTTCATAAATATAAAATAAATACAAAATTAATTAGCCTTTATATAGATGATATTCAGATATCTAACGATTTAATTACGCAATGTTGATGATTGAAATTATCGCTTATTAATACTTAAGATTTAATAGTATAATATCATAGTATACAAATCACGAGCGATTTTTAAAATCGTATCAAGTCGTACGTTCCATATAATAATAATAATAATAATATTACATAACTGTGTGTAGTACTTATTATTTACTATAAAACTTATTATGATCATACAAATCTAGTTTATATAAAGTGCTTATATGTAAAAATGGAACAGTTAATATTTATCTCACATAAAAAAAAATTATAATAATTAAGAAATCACCTTAATGTGAGTTATCAGAATATAGATAAAACATCGAAGATATAGTTAACATTTCAAACAAATAAAACAAAATTGCTGTCAACTAAATCGACTACAATCTATGATTTAAATTAAAGTTCAAATTGATTTATAATTTAAATATAATTTAAATTATAATTTCATATTTGATATATATTTTATTTCTTGTGCATACTTCGTGAAATTTACTCCATGCATTGAACTATATCTGAAAATGCATTATTTACATTACTTTGAGTGAGAATGGCATTATTGTGTTTACAACTATAACAACTATTATCATTAATTTCCCGTATATTTAAGTACCCTGTGTATCGCGTGTCGACCAAGTAGCTAACGAAAGCTTATTTAAATTTTTCGTTTACGTGTTTTTTCTGCACGGTGGTATTTACAGTAAATATTCATTATTCTGAGATATTAAGATATTATTAATGTAGCCCTTCACATTGACTTATTTATGTAACACTGCCTATTTCCTATTACAACTACTTGCATATTATAATATAAGATATGATATTATTAACTTGTAAAATATTATATTGACCTTTGCTCTTACTCATTATTTTTATTGCCAAATTATTTGTTTTTGTTATGATGAGCTAGATAACGTAGATAACCTAGCTATATATTATGACTAAATGCATATTAACATTGTCAACACAACCTTACAGTGAATTGTACAACATAAATCATAAAACTTTAAAGCTTTACGTTCTGTGAAATCCGATAAGTAAGTCTTATAATATAGTTTACAATTACTTAAATTGGCCATTTAATCATATTGGATACTCTATTTAATTTCAAGAGCACCACAATACACTTATATTTATAAATAACATAATTTAATATTCTTTCAAAACAATGCAAGTAAACTGTGTAATATAATGTAGGGATAAGATAATTATAACTAATAGTAATTTTGTTAACATGAAACCAATAACGTGGTTTAATTTAAAACAGAAGAAAAATAATAATTGTATATATACATTTAAAGATAAATAATTATGTAGATTTATCTAAGTAGAAAAGGGAAATTTTTTTAAGGTTATAAAAACTATACTACCACGTGTTAGGTACCTATATTATATTAATCTAATTCAATGTAGTCCGTTAATTAAAAAGTATTTATTAATTTATTTTGTAAATTATAGTAAAACTATTTGATCACAACATACCATAAAAAAATTATCTCAACAAATTTAAAAGTTTTTTATTAATAATTAAGATGAACGCTTACAAAAATGTCAGAAAGAAAATAAAACTTGTACAAAGTAAATTTCAAAATAATCACGGTCACTAGAAATGCTGAAAAAATTAAATTATTTTAGAAAAAGTTCTAATATAAAAAAAACAGTTTATTTTATTTGTACTAATAAAAACATAACTTTTAAATTAATAATAAAAATACGATACGTATATCTAAACCAGAAAAGTAAATTATTGTTTTTTAACCATTAGAATTAAAATTTGATAATAATTGTATTTTAATAATTTTTATTTAATACTAAAAATATTATGCTAAAGTTGTTATATTATTGTGTATTAGATTATTTTACATTCAAAAACTATTGGAATATCCGAATAACAACGTTTTCAATCTACCTACAATATTGTATCCTAAACTCTTAATAGATAAATTTGTTGAATATCCATCATTATTTCAAAGTTTTTTCTTGTCTCGAAAAAGAGTTTCCTAAATTGTAACTTAGAACCAATATTATGTTTTATCTAGATAAAAACATTTATTTCTTTTAAGTATCATCCAGATAAAATAGAAGTCCCTTGTCAAAATTACTATATAAAATAAATACTTAAGTATTTAAAAGAAAAACGTTTTGGATTCTGAGCAAGCAAAAAATATATTGGATCTAGGGTATTTTTTTCTGTCGTTCTGCAAAAACTTTTTCTCAAGGTAAACCTATATGAAGTTTCTATGTAGCACTGACAAAAATAAACAATTCGTTGAATTAATATGAATTGTATTATATGTGTAGTTACCATTATAAATATTATCCCTTTCTTCGTCAAGATAAATAGTTGTCTATCTTTTCGTCTAATTCAACTATACTATTGTGCATTATTGTTATCATATATCAATACTATTAACAGTACTATACCACATCCGATACGGAACGTATTGATAGTATAAATAATTAATATTTTATGAATATTTTTTAATCGTAAATTCAAAAATCCACTGTTTATTTTTAAATTGTTAATTTTAGTGCCTTATTTGTCTCGAAATCTTAATAGGTTTGTCGATTCTCATATTTTACATAGCTGGTCTAAGATTACTGTCTACATTTTATAAGTCATCAACCCAAAAGGCTGCAATTTGTATGATTCGGGTCTGCAAAAGCTTGGATTATTTTGTCTTCAAATTCGATAACGAATGTAAACTTCGGAATTCATGTTTAACGTTTGACAAATAAGTTGTTCTAGTTGTATACAGCCCATCATATAATAATTAATACTTTTATCATTTTAAATAATATTGAATATTATTTTATATTATATTATGTGTTTTTGAGCTGGGTGTAACATTTGTTACCGACCAATTTCGCGTAAGTCGGCGATAATAGAAAGTAATTTTATTAACATGATTCATGGTAATGGACATTTGTTTCTCGCAATTTTTTTTTTTTGATCGATTGTTCATTGATTCATAAAAATGTGCAACAAAAAATAGGTACCCCAAAGACACCACGATTTAGTGCTGTTTTTCCATACAGTAGAGATGATTATATCAAGTAGTGCACTACGTTTCATAAAACGTTTTATAACATACAGTTTGTTTTTATTAAGTACGTATTAATTATCCACATTGTTTCAAGTTTTATTATCATCCAAAGGCATCATTCTGAATTTTACTTTAGAGGCCCTTAAATGGGCATCAATAAACTCATAATAATAAGAATAACAATAATTATAATAATAACAATAATAATAACCAAAATAATATTACTTATTATTACCTATATTAACCATGCAATTGATAACCGGTTTCCAAATACAAGAAGTGGTGCGTGACCAACGCCTGGCTAACGATGGTGTTCGTTGCGTACGCGTTCCTGTTGACCACCCGATTGCACTTCACGTACTCGGTGATGGTGATGATGGCCAAACCACTGGTGGCCGGGCTAGCCAACCGGGAACCATGTCCGGACGCCAAGGTGCTGGTAGGCCACAACTCGACGATTGCGGTGGCCAGGCGGCTTGACTGGACGCCGCACCAGCAAGCGGCCGCTATGGGCGCGTACTATTTCGGTACGTTGGTATCCGCGTTCCCCGTCGGCGTCTACTCGAATATGGGCCACGAGCGGTCCATATTGCTGTGGTGCGTGGCTGTCACGGCGGTCACTGCAGCCTTGGTACCCATCGCGGCCGTCCAATACGATAGTTGGCTGACCGTCACGTTACTCAGATTCCTACAAGGGTGAGCTGTATTATTGTATGCATACACAAGTGCGCGACTTGAAGTATACGCTACAGCAATTACCTTAAGACGAAAAAAGTCCAAGCATATGGGGGCGTTGTCACAGGGAGATATGGTAGATGGATTTTCTCTTTTAGATAATAATATGTAGTTTCCCGTTTAACTAACATTTCTACTGATAAAAACCAACAATGATACTATATATTAATATTATCGTCTTTATTGGTTGTCCAAAAAGAAGTCCTGATTGATCCTTAAGAATAGCACTTGAAATGCTGGCTCAGAAATCAAGGAAATTTAATATAATTTTGTAAAAATATTATATGTTATGATATTTTAATGTATGTTGTTTTTATATAACGAAGGGATGTGAGGACTTAGCCCCAATGGCTCACTTTTTAATAAATGTTCATACTCCCCCCCCCAAATAAAATGTCATGAAAATAGTGAGGACACCTCTGAGTCCAAGAATATATAGTTAGGAGCTCTTGCAGGACGTGCGCTAAACATATTATTGTAATAGATAATTTTCGGGCAACTTGTACATTTTGCAGGACTGAACACTTTTTCTTCGTACTACTGCAATATAATCACAACAGATTATATAAAACTTTATTTTTAATTAATATATTTATAACCAGTATATATACTGGTTACCTACATATCTACCTACAGTGTGTGCGTGTGGTCATTTCGATTTTTAACATCTTTGAATCAAGGGAATCAGAAGTTTTGATATTCAAAATCCCAACCGATATGTTGTAAAATCAAGGTTTAAATTCAATATTGATTTTTTATATTTCTTGGATGTATACATCTCGAAATATTTGATTCGAAATATTTTTAGTTTTTTACTAAATATAAGTATTCTTAGTATCGGTTACTTATTAAATTGCATTTATTTTATATCCCGTTTGTTGCAAATTGTTTATACTTTGTGCTGACTACATTAATATATTTTATTGCTTTGTGTACTATAAAAATGGTTGGTTATTGGATACCTTCGGAGATTAATTTTAAGATAATCCTTAAATTATGGTTTTGGTAAAATTATATTTAATAATAATTCAAGTTTAAAAATTTAAAATTAGTAATAACATTAAATTTTTATTACAATATATCGTCAATAAAAAGTGCTTCATCAGTAACATTTCAAACTTAGGAAGAATGCCTGATGAAATTGAGATCATCTACTGAATTACCCGAGTATCATGATTTATGTCGCAATACTAATATTTACTCCGAACTATAGTTTTCGTCGATTTACATAAATATTTCACCGTAATATTGCGTATAATAAATTTTGTAATTCACATAATGATTCCGTTAGTGTGAAAATTAAGCAATTATGTAAATAAAAGATATAACTTAGTAGTAGTAGGTAATGTAAAACGTTCACGGTTAAAGTAATTATTCCTCAGGGAGAGCTTGTGTTCTATTTTTAGGGTTTGAGAACACAAGCTTCTCATTGTGCAATCGAACCGTAATGAATCTAAAATTTATTTTTGAGCAGCTATTTTTGCTTGTTACTACTCGAAGGAGACGAAAACTGTTGTTGTTTTTTCGACTACAAGAATTACATACATTAAAATATTTAATTTATTTAAGCTTTTTATTCAACGTTAACATTTGATAGAGATCATTAAATAAACTATATTCATGTGCATAAATCGTGAGAACCAAAAATATTACACAAGCGTTGTTAACGTCAGATACAGAGGTGCGGTCCTTTATCTATAACTCGCATATTTTGTTTGTAAGATATTGAGTATACAATGCGCCCGCGCGTGTATGTGTGTGTGTGTGTGTGTGTGTGTGTGTGTGTGTGTGTGTGTGTGTGTGTGTGTGTGTGTGTGTGTGTGTGTGTGTGTGTGTGTATTCTACAGATCGCGTAGGAAGAGCTCATACAGTATTATTGTATACGGACGTACGCGTACCCGATCGGGTGGACGTAAATTTAATTGGATTTCACGATGTTCGGGTATACTAACGTTTTGTATTTACACGTTTTGGTTTCCAAAACGGCAGACAATAAATTAATAATACGATTATTATTTTCGGAGAAATATTTTAATTCAGTACTAATAGCAGGACGAACGGCGCGTGCCACTTAAGGATTAAACACGTATTACACATAATATAATATCGAATTATCCCCGTGAAATGTTCCACTTTGCTCACTCGGTGGATGAGAAAATACAACAAAACAATAATAAAACCTTTTTTTTCACGCAATTACTATCACGAGAAAAACAACACCCAACATCCGCCTACAAAGCACTCCGAAAGTCTGTATCTACTCCGTAGTTAACATGCAATGGGTTATCAAATTTTTATCATCGTTACGTAAATGTTTATACTGTTACTACAATATCTCTTCTGTGCATCTATTTTTATAATTACTACTTCAGCCTTTTATTATATTCTGAGCCGAGTGAGTGTCGAATGGTGTTCTTATATTTTCCTGCGATCGAACATTCCGGTGTTAAATCTACAATAAAAGTTTCAACCCATAGTCTTCAAATTATTAAAAACTTATAAAGAATTTGTAATAAAATAAGTAGTTTATTGTTAGGCAACTCAAACATACTTGAGCACGAACCAAAACTTTAAACCATTTGAGTATCTTACCTGGCATTAATAATCGGAAGATTTAGTTCTGCCAATATTTACGTATAAAACATTTTGAAAATTACAATGTTTTCATTATATACTTATTGAGTTGATGGTAAATTCGCATCAAAAATATCTTATTAAATCACTAAGCGATCACCCGAATTCCTATAATGATTATATTGTAATCTACTAATTCGTATATTATTAATGTTATACTTTTATTAGTTCAATACAATAAATTTATTATAATATTATCACAATTTTATAATTTAAATTTTTGTTTAATAACAAACAAAAATCCACTGAAATTAGACAGATTCGATTCTATTTTGTGAACGTGAGATGTATTTATTACGTAGGCAGCTGCTTATCCAGGGTGGCCATGCCTCTCAATGGCCGTATTTGTAATTATTTTTTTTAATGCATACTTAAATATGACTAAGCTGTTCTGTGCTAAATTAATGACTAATTAAAATATAAGTACATTTTTTGCATTGAAAACATTAAATGGTTGTTGATTTTTTCTTTTTGGTAGTGTATTTGGTAAAACTTTAGATAATAATGTGCCCCCTCCTAAAAAAATTACGGATACTCTACTGTAAACATGTCAAACACGCGGTCCGCAGGCCGCATGCGGCCCGTGGCTTATTTTTTTGTGGCTCATGACTAAAAATATTATTGGACAAAAAAAATATATCTATATATTTATATTTTTAAATTTATTTGTACCGGTTGTGTTTATAAAGAATAAAATTGAAATATACAAATTTTTTTTCGTTAATTGGTTATGTGCGGCCCGCTTAATACTTTGAGTTTGACCTGCCTGCTCTATTGTATGTAGCCACCTATGTTTTTGGTGTAGGTACGCAAATTAATTTACGCTATCGATCGAAAGATTTTTCGTAAATAATATTTACTATTAGAAATCTGAAACCTTTATATACAACAGTATTGATGGGACATCCTGATAGGTAATTATCAATTTTAGATTCTCTACACAGAGGAAAAATCGACCAGTCATCGAGTATTCACATAAATGTTTTACCAATCCCTTAGACAAACAGAACAAAATTGCAACGCTTAAATATTATTTATAATATGATAGGGAAAAGCGGACAACTTAAAACGAGTTATATTTGGCCAGACAAAACTCTTACTTATATTAGCATACAGTTTATTGATATGTTGTATCGTTGTATGAATCAATAAAAAATCTACAAATACCGTAATGTTTTATTATACATTTACATTTATGTAGCCTTTATAAAAAAACAATTTAACATTCATAATAAATAGAGAATTAAATATTATGTAATTTAACAAGTTTTGAAATACCAGAAAAAAAAAAAATATATTAACAAATAGAACCGGATGGACCTCACTTTACTGTATAGTTGGAGGTGGAGTACACCTCGTCTATAGGATAGGTCATTACAATGGATTTGTTAAATTTGAATGCAATGATAGGTATCATTGTATACAAATAACAATTCTAAACGGAGATGATATGTTGGTCTAGAATAGGTATATGATAATATATTACGTTATATTTAAATTGAAATATAATGTCAATATTTGATTTTCAAATCCTTATAAAAAATATTCAGGCCTATGGATTTGAATAATTTTCGAAAATTTAAATTGTCTAAAATATTTTGTAAGAGCCAAATTTTTTTTATCAACGATTACAAAAAAAAATAAAAAAAACTGAATATTTCAAATACCTATAAGTAGCTTAAAAATCATTATAATATTTTGAAAAAAAAAATTACATACAGGAAATGCCAATTTTAACAGTTGGTAAAAATTTCAAGTTTCTGCGACTTATACTTTTTGAACTATAACAAATATTTAAAATCGTTTGAGGATAAATCACTATTTTATGCAATTTCATACAAATTTAAATTTCACACGATCATAAAATTTTTTTCATAAAGTCTGGTAGAATTTTTTTTATAGTTTTTTGAAGAGTAGGTTATGGATAACCTAGTGTTAAAATTTTGAACCTTAAGTATAAACAGAAATATTTCATGAATTTTTAACTACAAAATAACTTGCATATTATCTCGATTTTTACATATTTTATAAACATTTGAACTTTATGGGCTTAAAAATAAAATTCAAGTTAAAGGATTTCCGATATTTTTTAGTTATGATAAGTATAACTTATAATAAACATTTGTATTAAATTTTTTATAGATATTTCAAAAAAAAAACTTACAAAAATCGAAAATTTAAATTATCTAGAAATAGGTCAAAATAAGTCAAAAAATTTCAAAATACTTCAAAAACGTTACCATGTAGAGAAAATGCTAATTTAAATGTTTGGTGAAAATTTCAAGTGTTTGCGGTTTTTGGTTTTTGAGTTAGAGCATTTAAAAAAAATGTATTTTGTCAAAACATGGTTTTGCGTTAAATTTCCCGTTCTTTCGTAATTTTTTTATCATATTTTCCATCCTTTCAAAAAGTATTAAAAAAGTTTGATTTTTGACCCGCCCAAATACCATCTATATTCACTTTTCTTTCAGAAAAGTTGCTGTTTAAGAAAATCAAAGCATTTTTATTGCCAAAAACGGTGTCGTCAGATACAAAAAAAATAAAAACACACCATTGTAAAACCAATAGACCAGTTCATAATCTAATATATAAATTTATCAATATATTTTTGTACATTTTTACTTCATTATCTGTTGGTATCTATAAACTAGAAATGTTCCAGTGTATTAGTTTGTCCCCTAATGTCATAAAATTTTAATTATAGTGACATCGTATCAGTTTAATTTTCATAGAAATTAATTATTTTTAAATAACTGATTCAAAATCTATTTTCAATACCTAATGAATTATTATTAAGAATACTATTCTTAATAAACCTGAATAATGTGAACCTAGGACTGAAAAATAATTCATGTGTCATATATTATAAGCTAAAACATACCAAATTACTTATTTTTTCCCCGAAAATTTTTTATTAATCAGTTAAAAGTTAAGTTAAAAATACATTTTTATGCATATGATCATAATATTTAAATTTAATTAATACTTTTAAGTATTACAAATTAATTTTTTTAGAAACCATATCAAATATAATATAATTATGTTATGCAAATAATAAACTATATATATTTGTATATTATGAAAAATAATTGCATGTGAAACGAACATAAAATGTGCAATCCATTTCGGTTTTGTACTCACATATAATAATTTTTAGATTTTTTTGTAGATAGAGTGGATAAAAAATGACCAACGTACCTAGTAATACTAGGTAATAATGATATTTAAAAGAGATAATTCATACATTAAAATATAAAACTACAATGTGTCTATCTATGATCGCCAATTTTATTATAAAATATTTAATGTAATTTGTGAATTACATTCGACTTTTGAATTTAAATATATTATAAAATAAAATATAACTTTTAAACACTTTTCTAGAAACTATATTACTGTTCAAAATAATAATTATTGTCTTTTGTCATCCTTAATATTATAGTTTTCCAAATAAGTTATATTTAGTCATATATGCTACCTATGTAATTTATTGTATGTGAAATAATTCATGTTCAAAATGTTCAATTACAATATTTGTTTAGATCGAAAACGAATTATAAATGATTTATTTATACTTTATTGTATACGTATTATAAATTTTTCAACGACTAATATAACATGTTTTCCTACATATCGTTATCATAAACCATTTATATTGATGCGGTGTAATAAGCTTTTCATAAAAAATATTTCAAGAGTTTCAAAATGTATTAAATCTGACTATTAAATCGCATAACTATGATTTTACTATTACTTGATTAGAAACACGTAAGTATATCCTATTATAATTGTGTGCTTAAACCCGTTTTGTTCGTTCAATCAATCTATTTTACATATTGGTATTTTCTCGTGTTGCTATAGTTGTAAATAAATTATTGATAAATAAAAATAAATAAATCTACTATTATTATTATAATGTTGTTCTGTAGAGAATTTCCGGAGTCCGGACGTAACAAAGCTCGATAGTGAAAATAATAACCTAAACAAATCACTAACAGTTAAAAAAAAAATCCTTGTAGTGAATGTTCTAGTTCCAACTATGTGGATTTTATTTGAAAAATTGTCTTAAAAAAAGTTTCCAACGGGAAAAAAAAGTACAGCAGAACGACCAGCACATTATTCAATCTGCAGGAGCCGTGATTTCGATAAGAAAAATTGTCATCGTCGACAACTATACCTACACTTTGAGAACGGTCGCTATTTTATTGATTTAAATTAAAACCCGTCCACACAATAATAATAATAATAATATCCAACCAGAAACCGTTAGCGTGTATTTTGTTGTATACATTGATTTGTAGTTACATCACTAGCACCACAATAACAATAATGCACAAAAGAGTAACGTTATTTATTATATAAACCTACGTTTTTTATTGCGCAGTGATGTATTTTTATAGGTTTAGGTGTAGTTACCTCAACAGCACGAATGTCAAAATGAAAAACTTTCATATTATATTGTTATTAATAGGAAAAAACAATGAGAGAGCATTTTTTTATTACCTGGCCCTGATAAAATATATTTTTACTCGAAATATCACGTACTGTTATTATTTTTTATTCTACGTAATAGAATGATATACATCTAACAAATCAAATTAATCAAAAATATCCAAATAAGGTAACTTTGGTTATGTTATTATACCTTACTAAGACTAGTCAAGTATTTGAAAAAATGTATTTAACATTTAAATATCGTAAAAGAATTACGATGCTTTTTGAAAGTATTTGGATATTATTTAATACAGTTAATATTACAATATTTTAAAAATTGTATAATTATTTGTATACTTTGTGGTGAAAATATGGTAATATTGATTTAAGTCTTAAAAAATGTAATTACTTTAAAATCATTGTTTACATTTTTTTTTTTTTCATAATCTTCTGTTAAACCAAATAATCTAAGAATCTCTTTTGGTAATAGATCATAGCAAAAAAATATATTATAAAATAATAAACTAATAATAATAATTATTTTATAAAATGAAATCGTTACCAGACTATAAAGAAAAAGAATTTATAATATACAATACTTATTATAATGTACATCTCACTATTTTTAATATGTTCTGAGTATCCACATTAAGTTATTATTTTAAATACTTTTAACTGTTCCAATTATTTGTTTTACGAATATGTTTTTATATGTTAATTTAAATCTTTGAAGGATTGTCCTTCAAGACTGCCTTTTTTTCCTTAGTGCTTTCGTTAAATATTTCTAATTTTACATTTGTGTTGAGAACACCAAAAAGTTACTTTTATGAAGTACTTTCCAAGTTTAATTACTGATTTATTGAGATATTTTATGAGAATTTGGTGTATGTTTTTTCAATCGTAAAGAAAGAAAAAAACATTTTCAATCATTCTTCTTTTCGCTCAAAATCTAAAAATTTACTATAGTATCTAACCTAATGTTAAACCAGACTATGGTCAACATTCATGTAATAAAAGAATATTTTTTCATAAATACTGGTATATTTTTTTGAAATATATGTGTACAACTTATATCTTATTTTCTACAAATATAATATAAATATAAGTCAGAGTAATGTTATTGAAACGTGCATGTTGACAAACAACTTCAAATAGAGTTTCATAAAATCTTTATTTGTCCAAATGATTTTTGTTTTCTGAAGACTAACGGTAGTTTATTTATACCGAAAATATTGCTAAATATGCCTCGGGAACATAAAATCTAATCATGGTAGTGGTTAAATGGGTAATTTCAACAAGGGACTGCGTATATATTTTGATAAAATGCGAATCCTTTTGTTTAGTGCGATTACAGTGGTATTTACAGGAGTATAAAATACATTTATCGTATTATACTACTAATATTATGTGTTCACAATAATAGTCCTAGAAACCAAACGATTTCTGAATGTTTACGGAAGTAATAAACGAACGACAAAACGGGGTACGCTTGGGTCCAATTCGGTCGGCTTTCCGTATAGCAGGGCGTGGTTCCATTTTGATCTGCCCCGCGTTACCTTTAAAAATTGTTTACTTTTATATACGTCTGCACAACTCAATTAAATATATAAATAATGTCACAGGATTAACCACTATATTTCATTGTAACAATAATGTATGGAATTAGTATATTACGAGATTTACGGGATGTACAAGATGTGAGGACGGGATTTATGGGATTTACGGGAGGCTCTGCTGAATAAACAACCAGTGACTGCCATTAGATAGAGTTCTGTAGACCTATATGCTATATGCTATATGGACTCTAAATACTGATCATGTAGCGATTTGCGTCGTGTGACCGTTCCCGTAGCCACAGAATCAATCCATGTTAAACAAACTTGCTTACAATGCAATTTAACCAAAGAACATAAAACTTATATATTTCTTAAAACTATAAAACTTATCTAGATGACATGGGTCTATAACAATACTTTAAAGTTGAAAATTAAAAGTACTCGATGAAATGTTAATAAACCGTCGTTACACATTTACTTATAATTGTATATATTTTTATTTAACCATAACTTGTATAGATATACAATAAACAAAATTAAAAAGATAATAATGTGGCATGAAAAGGTTTGAGATGAAGGAAATGCCCATTGGTTAATATACTTCACTTCCTGTAAATATTAAGTGTTATTATAACCGTAACAATAATAGTTATGATATTGTTGAGATGTTGAGATCTTAACACCAACACACCAACGCCGCTTCAGTCGCCTTATGTATGTATAGGGGGAGGGGATCACTTGTTAGTTGTCACTTGATATATATTTTCTGCAGCTAATTCTCTGGGATTGTATATTTAATACATATTATACTATCACCGTTTATAGAATGCTGATATCTGCCCATAAATATCATAATTTTTGTTAACGCATTTCTAAATACAACGTTTTCATATGATTATTTTTAATTTCATTTCATCTCTCGTATGATCGCGTATTCTGGTAGTAAATTTTGATTTTGGTTTCTGGACCGCTAAGATTCAGAGGTCTAGAAACTGACCCTGTGGTAATTTGAATTTGTACATTTCCGTCGTATGGCATAGTAAGACGGTCGATCGTTTCTTTTTTTTCCAGCTGCGCGTTCGGACCGTCGGGTCCGTGTGGCGGCACTCTAGCCGGGAAGATCATACCGAGATCGAAGAGCAGTCTGTACTCGACGTGGATGTTTTCCGGCACGTTGTTCGGTGGCTTCACCGGCAACCTGTTCGCCGGCGTAGTTTTGCCGTACGCGTCACACGATATCAGTTACTACACGTTGACGGTTTTCGGCTTCATCTGGGTAGCCACGTGGATGACGATGGTGTACGCAGTACCATACGACCGCGCGGAGAACACAAACGACCCGAATCCGATGACATTCCTGTCGACTCCGTGGGGTGTAATGCTTCGATCTTGGCCTTACATAGCTCTGCTGATCGCGTCGTTCGGGTACGGACAATTTAATAATTTTCTACGAAAATTTCCCGACGTGAACTCTTTATTTATCCTTTTTTAATAAAACCAATCAAACTATAGTAGGTATATTGGTTTCATACACGACCATTATTACTGATGACGATCTACGCCTTTTGATTGATTACAATAGTCATTAAGTATAGCGGCTTTTAAATCTTCAAAACCAATTTCTTTTGGACTCACATGAAACCACTTTTCTTTCCATAATCGCTTGAATAATTTAGGTGATCCCTTTACTTTAATTTTATTGTTTTTACTAACCACTACTTTTTAATAATTAATACATATTCCAGCCAAACAGAACCTAATCAGTCCTTTACCCAAAATTAAGATTATAATATAATATGTAAATGTAAAATATATAAATAGTAAATTATAATTTCTGTCCATTAATCTGTAGACATAAAAGAAAATAAGTCGATTCGTCATTACGATTATTCTATTTACAAGTTCACTGCCATTGTTGTTGTTATCCTAAAGGTGTATCAATATTTAATTAACATTAGATTTAAGAAATTTTGTTTTACAATTAATGATGTGAAAAGAAATAATTAAAAATGATTAGAAAGTATAGTAAGTAATTATAGTTTGAATATCGCGTATACCACGTAAACTCATAGTAAAATATTGTTGGTCGAAAGAAAAAGTACTCAGTACGATAGCCGTACACGCTCATTATATTGAATATTCGTATACAACTATTAGTGTAATTATTGTATTTTTATCCAGTTTTGGATATTTATACAGTTTCATCACCACCGGTATACCGATTTACGGGGCCAAAATCCTAGGGCTCAATATTATGCACAACGCTTTCCACGTGGCTATATCATGGCTGATATGTTGGGTCACGTCTTTGCTTGCGGGTGTACTAGCAATGTCGCTAACGTACGAAAACACGATAACGAAGACGACCACCAGGAAATTGTTCGCTGCCATCGTACTGATCGGATCGCCACTGATGCTGATGGGCGTCGTGTTGGCCGACTGTAACAGATTGGTGGTGACAACTTTTATGAAAATGTCCGTGATACTGCTAGGTTTCGAGCGAAGCAGTCTGCGGATCAACTCCCTGGACTTATGCCCAAGTCAGTGTTATAACGCCATAATTGATTGTTGTCTTGCACCCTCGCATCCACGCGTTTATCATGTTCTGTTTCGAAAAAGTTTCCTCTACTACAATGATTGTATTTTGTCAACATTTACAAATCATGTGAATATAAAATATTATACATAATAATAAGCACGCGCCATCATCTTACCTTGGAAAATGTCCTGTATTTGTATCATTATTATACTATTTACGCGTGAACTCTTTGCTTTCCGTGAAATTCAACTTCATTATAAATATAATTGTGTTATTTGACGTCAATACGACATTTCCCCTCCCCTTCAACTACAAGTAATAAAAATTTACTCTCAAGGAGATCTGGAGATATAATTAATCAGCTTTATATTTTGTACGTTGTCCTGTTCCAGAATACGCAGGATGTCTTATGGCGCTATGCGATGTGTTTACATCACTCGGCAACATAATGGATTCAATGATAGCTCGGAATTTATTTAAAGACTCTATGAACTGGAATGTATCGTTTCTGTTGGCTATTACTTTGCCCATCACGTGTAGTATGCCATTTCTCTTTTTCAGTTCTTCAAAAAATCAATGTTGGGATCAAAGATACATACGTCCATCCAGCTAAATACATTTTAATAATATCATGTGTTGCTACTCGAAGTACATATGCCAACCACTGTGGACCGATCTTCAAGACTCAGTTTTTTGTTTAAATAATTGACTTGAAAATATTTTGATAATAATGCAATCAAAATTGATATTTTTTTACTCTAATTGTGTAATTATATATTATTATCATCATAAATAGTAGATATTTTTTGATAGTTACTAACATTTATAAAATCCTAATAAATTAAAACTTCATAGCTAATAAATTAAAAACCAACCAATAGCATAAAAGAAAATAAACAGTTCTAGATAAAATTTTAAATCATTATTTTCAAGAAACTTTTATTTAAAATCAAACAAACAAGAGGAAGTTAAAATTAAAACCACCAACGACTACTGTATCTATTAATACTATCTGCAAACTTCAACTTGAACGGTGTCGAAACATATGTTAAATAAAAAATTAGTTCATATATCTAGTATCGACATTTTCCGAACGTACCTACGTGAAAATAGCTTTCCATAGGCGTTTATTTGACATGTGTGTATGCTAAAAGTTTTAACTATAATTTTCGTTCATGCATAAAATAAATGCATCGTCGATCATATTGTACTTTTATCATGTAAATCAAACATTAATAATATTATGCAACTCGAAACAACTTTTCGTGAACTATTGTTAATAGTGGATGTTTGCCAAAATGACGACAATCAAAATTTCCAGTATAAAATACGTAGCTTGTAATGAAAAATAAAGCTTTAATATCATTACATCTCACGGCAAAAGCATTGGAACATTTCCAGAGTGCAGGGTACCAAATTGTTTTTTTCTTTTTCTTTTTTGTTGGCAATCTATAATCCACATACATACCGAGTAACGGTTATTTAGATCTCAGGTAGTTTTCACAAAGCTTTTGAACCAATATCACACTACTCCAAGTACTATTTGGATACTTTAATGTATAAATTATACCCAAATGAGGTAATGCGGTGAGCTGTGAGGTAGATGTGTTTTAAAACCATACACCCAATACGTAGTGCTTTGATTTTAATGGGTAAAAGTGATTAATATTCTATAATTTGATTTGGTACTTGTATTATATTCTTAGTATTTAAAAAATGATTATTCCAATATTTAAGGAATAAATGCAGGTTACGTTTATTTATTATTATAAACGATTAATTTGTGATCACGTAAAATATTTTTAGAATTTTCGTATATTGTTTTATAAAACGTATAGGTAAAAGCATGAATTATAAATTTATAATTCATGCATAAAAAGTTAATTAAAAGAATAAAAAGTTAATAAAAGCACGCAATTATGTGATTTTCATCAATCCAATATTATAATAATTATATTCCTGATGATATAGCCGATAAAGGAACTATATAAAGATTTATAGAATTTTACCTAAAAATAAAAACGATTAAGATAAAAAATAATTAAAAAAAGTTTATAAAACATCATAATAATTAGACGAACAAAAGCAGGTCTAAATAAGTAAATAAGATTTGATAATAAGTCATAAAAATTCTAAAATTATTTTTATTTTATAATAATTATAAAAGATAATAAATAAAAACTAATTGGACATTTTATCATTTTGTTTTAACTTTCGTATAACATTGAGAACTATTTTGAACTCAAAAGAAAATTCTTGGCCAAAGAAAATATTTAAAATATTAATTAATTTAGATTAGAAAATATAAAGAAATTATTAGGTACCCATATGGAATTTTAATGTTTTTTCTGTGTAAAATTAATCATATTATAGTATAATAATAAACTATTCCATAAAGATTCGAGACATAAATAATTACTACCCATTAAGGAAAAAAAAATATTTATTAACAAATACCTTTTAGAGTTCTTGGAATATAAAATAGTAATGTCTTATGTATGTATGAAAATAATTTTATTATTTTTTTCAACATTACGAATTTTTCAATCATATAATGTAATTAATAATATTTTAATGTTATTTTAGATGCAACATGATAATATTTGATGAGTACCTTTTTTTCTATCATATATCTATCAAAAGAAGAACCATAAAATTATTCATGAAATCACAAATATATCGTCTACTGTATATATTTTTCCTCAAAAGTATAATACCTCTAGTGGTTTTTAATTTGAACAGTTTTTTTTTAACCTTTATAATATTTCATACAGTTACAGTAGATTATTAACAGTATGTGGTTTAAAAATGAAACATTTTTAACGCATTGTTATTTGCTATTTCAACATTTTAACAACCCGACTAAAGATCAAAAAAAGAAAAAACCGTCAATGTTTTAGTAGCAATTCAGACTTATTTGGATTTTTTAGAAAGTCTATTACAATTTATTTATTACTCTTGAAATAAACTTCACATTTTATGTTCGAATTGGTAGGAAATGATAGAGAAAATATAAATTTCTGTATATTATAATAGAAATCTATTAATTAAATTACCTATATAATCCGTGTCGGCGACTACAAAAGCATTTATGTCATTTATGTTGCATAACTTAACTTTTTGTTAGGCGTTCTTATATTTTTACCTACATTATTATTAGATTTCATTTATTTAAAATAATATTTTCATTATCATTATTGTATAATATGTATATTCAAAAAACAACCACAAACTTACTTTCAATACGAATGTTACATACATGAAAAAAAATTTTTTTTTTTTTTATTAAAAAAGAAAAACTCTCGGCGACTTGGCCATTCGGACAAGATACATTTTTAGATTCTGAACGGAGTGATGGAATCTATTGGTTTTACAATAATGTGTGTTTTTTTTATTTTTTTTTATTTTCCGAGGACACCTTTTTTGGTAGTAAAAATACTTCGATTTTCTTAAACAACAACTATTCTAAAAGGAAAGTGAATGTAGATAGTACTTGGGCTAGTCAAAAATTCAACTTTTCATTACTTTTTTAAAAAATCGAAAAAACGATAAAAAAAATTACGAAAAAACGGGAAATTTTACGCAAAATCAAGTTTTTACAAACTACATTTTTTTTTAAATGCTCTAACTCAAAAACGAAAAACCACGACAACTTGAAATTTTCACCAAATCTTTATATTAGTGTTCTCTATACATGGTTAAGTTTTCAAAGTATTTTGACTTATTTTGACTTATTTATAGATAATTTAGATTTTCGATTTTTGTAAATTTTTTTTTTTTTTTAATATCCATAAAATTTAACTGGCTTGCCAAAAACTCTTAAAAATAAATTAAAGGATTCAGTATAAGTAATATTAATTGTAACTAAAAAATATCGGAGATGGTTTCACTCGAATTTTTTTTATAAGCCCATAAAGTTCAA
This sequence comes from Chaitophorus viminalis, assembly GCA_025469195.1. NCBI lineage: Eukaryota > Metazoa > Arthropoda > Insecta > Hemiptera > Aphididae > Chaitophorus > Chaitophorus viminalis. The sequence goes on from JAIPRK010001452.1 coordinate 57,816, forward strand.
ATTTGTATAAAATATGTTAAGATCGCGATAATTTGTAAGTTATTTTGTAGTTGAAAATTCATAAAATGTTTTCTGTTTATACTTAAGATTCAAAATTTTAACACTAGGTTGTCCATAAGCTTATCTTCAAAAATATATAAAAAAAATTCTACCAGACTTAAGAGGAAAAATTTTATGACTGTTTTAAATTTAAATTTTTACGAAATTGCATTATAATTCAATTTAAATATAAAATACTATATTATTATAGATACATTTTATACAAACATATTAACTCCGTTCAGAATCGTTATTCGTATACAATGATATCTATCATTGCATTCAAATTTAACAAATCCATTGTAATAATGAACTATCCTATAAACGATGTACACTCCACCCCCAACTGTACAGCAAAGCGTGGCCCACCCGTTCTTTTTTATGGTTTTTTTTTATCCCGCATGTCCTACACAAGGGAGGCGAAAATTATATTATAATATAAACAATTGATAAATATTAAAATTATTAATTTGAGTTATACGTATGTATTATTTAAGATCGAAAATAATACAAAATACCTTTGTTTTTTGTAATAATTTTAAATTTTACGTTAAAATATGCCTAAGTACTTTTGGATTATAAATTAATGTAAATTAATTGAAACATTAAAATTAATATTGTCTTTATTTGTGCAGTTCTAAGTTCTTACAACAGCTACTAGTTTTTACTACATATATTTCAATGATAAGCAGGAGACTATATTTCTAAACTTTCTCATCTCTAACTTTTATAATCGTTTTTGTTCATGCTACGGAAAATTTTTAAATATTAAATAATAAAAAACTAAAAGTAATAACCTAATCATATCAACTACCAAGTGCAACATGTTTAAAAAATTAATATGAACATTGTTTAAGAATGTTTTTAAACGACAGAAATATTGAGTTCATAATAAATACATCTGATTTCGAACTATTCTATATGATATCTTTGTTTTCATAAACGAACACTAGACTGGGTAAATATTTACTTTTCATTAAATAAAACAAACCCACTTTTTTATTATCCAATCCAAATTAAAGATAAAAATTGATCATTAATTTTTATTCCACAACATTTACCATTGTGACAATTTAAAATAATATTCTATTTCCTCTATTAACTTTTACGATAATTTTCAGTTGCAAACTACTACGCAACACCAATGAGGTTTTCATTTTATTTCCCCTTTGAATTCTTTAATAGTTCAATTATTATATCATATTGAAATTAATATGAATTATACGACAAAAGTACATGCCTGAAGTTAACATAATATACATGCCCAGTATCAAATTCCTCAAAGATAACCACAAGAATTTAATAGTAATAATCTATATGATATAGATGTTTAATTAAATGAAAATTATTTTTTTTCTGGGTCATTAAAAATAATTTTTACTGTTACCTATAGCTGATTAAAATTAATAATGTACATTTTATTTAAATGTTTATAGTTATTTACGTATAATTGTTTGTGTTTTCATCAAATTATAAGTGTTATAACATGACTATGTTCTAAATGAAGATATTTTTGTGAAACATCTTTTTATAATATAATTTTATAAAATTTGATTGCATATAAAAATCAATTATTATATAAATAATTGATTGTTTGCAACTTATATATTAATTTGGTGTAGATATTTTACTACAGTTATTTAAATCAATGAGTTCTGCAATCGTAAGAAAAAAAAATGTTTTATAATTTTATATGTAATGAAATTCTTCATCTTATTCTAGAAAAAAATTATTTATAGTTATATTATTTTAATAATAATTTGTACAACCTAATATTTAATAAGCATATGAGTATACATATTTCAAAATTGAAAATAAATTTGTGTTTGCTTGAAAAATGTATATACTAAAAAATGAACTAAAAATGTAATGCTCGGAATGCTAATTTATAAGAATATAAAGCTTACCCATAATAGCTTATGATATCAGAGAACTGTTAAAATTATGATAAAATTGATATGTAGCTGAAAAATATGCACCTTATGTTAGTATATGTATGTTACTAATTTACTATTATGGTAATAAATGTTTTGATTCAAGTAGCTATGATAATTATTTTTAAACATTAAATTAATTGAAAACTATTAAACGTATCGTAATATTATATTTTGTTCTCTTTTAGGCACATTATATAAAAATATTTAAATCGAATATCACAATATCACAATATTCGAGTCTGCATTCAAGGATTAAACACCGCATTTGTGTACGCCGTGCGGCGTATGGCATTTCTTTACCTGTAACTCACTCGTGCTTGTAGAATATAATATATTGCATAGTTATTTATAAATCGTTTGTAATAAATGAAGTGTGTATTTAATTTACTGAGACGTCCAAAGGCAATAGTACGAGTACATAATATAATCTCAATTTTATAATGTCATGAATTACGATCACGACCTTATTGTACTGCATACAGTAACGGCAGGTTGTCATAGTATTTCTATAGACTGACTTCACGGAGAAAGAATTTTATTATTATAGCCGTGAACTTCTACGTGACTGCAAGCCAAGTCTCCTGTATCCGTAAGGTTTACAAGACCTAAGTATTTCTCGGAACATATAATAAAACGGCCCCATATAAAATGCTTCAATTTCATAAATTCAATCAATTCTCATTTGATAGCTCGCAAACGTGTAACAAATATATCGTCAAATCTTTTTTAAAATCACAACGAACGTTTCGGCCTTTCATGATTAGATCAACTCATGCCTTATAGCTCAATCGTATAATAAATCAGAAAATGTATTGGGCACTGGCCTCCTTACACACAATACATCGCGTATACAACAACATTCCTATTATAGCCCTATAGTCAAGTTTGCCATCGACTAAAATAACTAGTGGGATGGATATCGTCTCGTTCAACACTTGATTTTCAAAGCATCTACATACTTTTATGAAATCGTCGGTTCAACATTTGAATAGATACTTTGTATATGTCTGTAAAAATCCATTAAAAATTTGATTATAAATTATATGACGTGTATAATTTAATGCGAGGAACGGAATCTTAAGGAAAAAGCGAATTATGGCGTAAGATCGATAAAAGAGTAAAACTAAAGGCGCGGCATCTTATAGCACATCACCTCCACACATGGTCCACTGACCTATTTTTACCTAAATAACATTGGGTTTCGCACTGAATAGGTTTGAGTTAATAGTATAAAGTGAGTTACAATCAAATATAATATGACATATTTTGACAGTCAACAATCTTAAGTTTAAAACTTTCAACCCGGGTTTATTTTTATTTTCTAGAGTCTATATACTAATGTGAAAACTCAACAAATGAGATAAACTTCAAAAGCTATGAGTTTTTGAATTCAAATTATCATTAATATAACTGATATAATTTAACGTGTATATTTCCAATAGAAAAATAACAAAACTTATATCTTAAAGCGGTTTATGTTAGTAAAACAGTAGTTGACTCTGGCTGGGTAAATTATTGTTTATAGTGATGATACTTACAAATTTATTAAACATACAAAACAAGTGTAAATTGACAAATATTTAGTTATACCAAGAAAATTTTGCACACGTATAGCTGATACTGCTGATAGGTACATAATATTATATTATACCGTTTATGATATTTTAAAATATTCAAACGACATATATTTATTCTATTGAAAAATATTATGAAAAAAAAAAAATTATAAATTATAGAGTAAAAATAAATTATACGATAAACGAAATGATCCACACGTATTAACATTTTGTTTTGATCGTGATTCGTAAACAATAAATAATAATAATGTGTGTAATCAATTTTTCGAAACGACCTTCAAAAACCTAACAAAGTTGATTGATACGTTTCATCCGTAACATATTTGTTGAACCGTTTCTGAATATTACTTTGAATGTTCGTCAATAATCTGTATTCGCCCCGTATACTAATTGATCTGGTCCCACGAGTCTCACTAAAGCGTTATATCCACATATTATAGTACGAGCATCGGGCACTCATCGGCTTCTGACAAAGTACCTACAATAAATAATCGCGCACAACTTGAACGCATTTTTGTTCCACGCCAGCCGATGTGTACGTCATATCCGTTTGATTAGGATTTCACGCGAAGTAAATGGTTAACTATTTAAGTAAGAAACTTCGCGACCATTGGAACTTGCTAAGTATTATAGTGCAGTGTATGATGCTCAGCAAAGAACAATATTAGCATGAAACTTCCCGCTGCGATAGCATAATACAGTGAGCGTATAAAGACGGTGCGTGCATATAATACAGTGCGTATAAACAATGATTCATCTCCTCTTACGCTCTCTTGTGCAACATCTTATGCTCGGTTCACTTGTATTAAAACTGTTTACTTTGCGGCAGAATTAACTTTTTTAAAACACGCTTCCATTGATGTTCCGTGCTCTAGAAATCGATTTCTATATACACAGTTATGTAATACACATAAATACATAATATTATAATGTTTAATTTTCATCGATTTATTACCAATAATTACGTGTGCAAGAGGAAAATATTTTGATGATTTATTTTTTATCCGTATTCATCAAAAATATATTTTCGGTCGTATGGTTATTATTTCAACAGTGATCAAAATATTTATCTCGGGGTTTTCCTTTGAGGAAATTAAGCACCATTTAATTGCACAAATCAATCATCACTGGATATGTTGGTCATAAAAATTAAATTAATATTTATATTGAATACAAATTGATTAATAATTTAAATATATTTTTTAAGTTTGCTTCTTTACGTATGTTTCCTTTCTACGTTTTATAAAACATTTAGAACAGTAATTCATTTTATTCTTACGTATATTATAAGCTACTACTCTACTAGCTTTTATCACCCGACGTTGCTCGGGGTTTAATTTGCCTATATTATGATAAGGCGAATGCAAATAACACCCAGTCAAAAATTGTTTATTAATCAAGATATACGCTATAATATAGGTAGTTGTGGTTTTTACACCATAAATGGAAACTTCTGACCAAATCGCATACCAATATCTTCAGAGGTTCCGTTCAGGGGTATTTTTCCATTTTTGCTATTATGGTTTTTTTGTGTCTTTGTACACAATTTTCGCCACAACGATTGCTCTGATATTTACAAAATTATAATTTTTCTGGTCGAAAATTTTATAGCATTAGCAGATTGAGGAGGTAATTGTTTGAATTTCCTAATAGTTTTTCGAATAATTGAGAACTTTTAAAATTAGTTAGAAATAGTTAGATGTATATATTTAAAGACTTTGACTATCATCTTTCTAATCATAACGAGCTAAATATACAAACAATCATGTTAAAAACGATAATAATCCCTCAGATTTGGCTCATTTTAAATTAGTTTCTTAACACTTATTAAATTCGTAATAAACACTGTGTTCAATATATAAATTATTATTACATGGCATTTACGAAGAAATGAATATTTATTAGATTTGCCGTTCTTGAAAAACATTTGAATAACTTACTCTACTGAAGGTTTATCGGAGAAGGACAACGTCATAGGCACTATATAACTCCATAGGATCTTTAATAAGACTATTGTTATATTCATCGAAATGACTAAATTTATTCCGGAAACCACTACATATTTGTGCCCTTGCAGTGTTACTGGAACGCATCGCGGCTAACGAGTTTCCAACTTCCGAGTGAACAATATCGTTGTGAAACATTGTTTTGATATTATAATACAATATAGAACAAATAACCATCGTGCGTTCATATGCATAAGTTCACATTCTTAAAAAAAATATAATATTTGAATAAAAAGGTATTCAAGTTGTATTTTAAATCTATCACTTTAATTATTGATATTATTATTATTATTAGGTATTATAAATAATTAATTACGGTTATATTTAAAAATAAAAAGGATACGTAATGTTTAAGTAATTGGTACCAAATATTAAAAACATATCAAATAATTTTTTTTTTGATTTTATTTTTAAGAGCTTCCATTAATCACTATTATAGCTCAACAATTAATATATAAGTATACAAAACAATACATTCTTCTTCTTCTTCTTCTTCTTCTTCTTCTTCTTCTTCTTCTTCTTCTTCTTCTTCTTCTTATTATTATTATTATTATTATTATTATTATTATTATTATTATTATTATTATTATTATTATTATTATTATTATTATTATTATTATTATTATTATTATTATTATTATTATTATTATTATTATTAT
>JAIPRK010001453.1:0-63998 GCA_025469195.1 Chaitophorus viminalis
AAATAAAGATTCTATTGATGTGCAGGTAAATAATAGTTTAAAAATGGAAATCCAACAAAATCGTAAGAAAATACAACCAATTATTAAAACTATTATTCTGTGTGGTCGTCAAGGAATAGCCTTAAGAAGCCATAGGGATTCGGGACCAATAGATCTACAACACAACACTAATAATGGTAATTTTCGAGCTTTGTTACGGTTTAGAGTTGAGGCGAGTGATAAAGAGTTAACTGACCATTTACAGAATGCTCCTCGAAATGCATCATATCTTAGTGCAGATATGCAAAATGAAATAATTGATATATGTTTTAATATAATTTTAAAACAAGTTGTAAATAGAGTAAATAGTGCAAGATGTTTTACAGTTTTAGCTGATGAAACTACCGACATTGCTGGTATTGAACAATTTTCTCTATGTGCTAGATATTTAGACACAACAAAAATGATAATGAGAGAAGATTTTTTAAAATTTGTTCCTGTTAGTGATGTCACTGGAAAGGGATTAGCGACTACTCTTCTGACAACTTTGGAAGAAATCGGAATTGATGTAAAATACCTACGTGGTCAAGGGTATGATGGTGCCGTGTCCATGAGTGGACAATTCAACGGAGTCCAAGCTAATGTTAGTAAACATTACCCTCTCGCACATTATATACATTGTAGTTCCTATACTCTCAATTTGGCTATTTCAGATGTTTGTAGTATTCAGTCTATAAGAAATTGCACTGGAACTATTCAAAAAGTTTGTATTTTTTTTAAATACCCCAAAAAAAATAATATTTTATCTGAATCAATATGACGTATATGTTCTTCATCAACTCATAACCGTTTGAAACTTTTATGTCCAACAAGATGGGTAAACCGACATGACTCAATCATTATTTTCCTCGAGTTATTTGATGCAATAGTTGATAGTTTATCAGAAATTTGTACTTGGCTTGATAAAGATCATCAGGAGCATACCAATTGCTGTGTGGTATAAGACAACCAGAATTTATATTAGCAACTTATATACTGGGACACGTATTGAGTTTGAGTTTACCATTAAGTAAGTTTCTTCAGACAAAGAATATAGATTTGGTTGAAGCTATTCAAACCGCTGACAACGTAGTAAATATAATTAAACAACTAAGAATAAATGATGAAAGTGAATTTAAAATTATATTTAATAATGTAAAATCTAAATGTGATGTCTTAAACATTGAAATATCTATTCCTCGTACAGCTAACAAGCAGAAAAACAGATGCAATGTCCAAGTTGATTTGCCTAAGGATTATTACAGAATATCTTTATTCATTCCATTTATAGATCATTTTTTAAATCAATTAAATGATCGATTTTTAAATCATAGATCTATAATTGAAAATTTTAACTATATTTTACCATCATCCAATAGGATATATAATGAAGAAAAAATTAAGCCACTAGTTGAAATGTATCAAGACGATTTAGACTGCAGTGTGTTAGCAGCTGTGAGTGAAATTAAAATGTGGCATCAAAAATTTACAGCAACTAAAGATTTACCAAAAAATGCTATAGACGCTCTTCAAAAATGTAACGTATCAATTTTTCCTTCTACTTTTAAACTTTTACAGATTTTAGCAACACTCCCAGTTACAACTGCTAGCAGTAAACGATCATTTTCTACATTAAAAAGGTTGAAAACATATTTACGAAACACCACATGTGAAAATAGGTTGAATGGTTTGGCAATGATGAATATACATAGTGATATAATAATAGACCCTGATGATGTCCTAAATAAATTAGCGACTAAAACAAGAAGACTACGGTTGATGTAAATTGTAATGTAATTAAAATATTTGACATTAAATGCTTTAAATAAAGTACAATACAATTTTAAATAATTTGTTTTATGTATACCTACCTTTTATATAGACCTAAACCGTAACCCCCCCCCATTGAAAAATCCTGGCTACGCCACTGGGCATAATAATATCATAACGTTTTACCATAGCTTTGTCCTTTTCTGTGTACTTGCCCGTGGCATCGATCACGTAGTCGACGTTCAAGTCGCTCCATTTGATCTTTTCCGGGTCTTCTTCGTGAAACACTTTCACATCTTGGTCTGTTCTCACAAAAATTGATTAGAATAAACAGGTAAAGACGCGGGTGAATGCTACAATTTTGGATTCATACCGATTCTCAGGTCTACATATATTTACTTACCCTTGATCCGCAGCTGCTGGTCGCCGTGCACCTCGACTTTCCCTTCGAACGGCCCGTGTATCGTGTCGTACTTCAACGAGTCCGCGATCGCTTTCACATCGACGAACGGCTGGTTCACCGCGACAATCTGCGAAAAATTACGGATGTCGTGGTTTAAACAGCCAAATAATTTAATTCTGTTAAATTCTTTAAATTAAATAAAAAAAAAAAAATGTTTCGATGGGTTATTTCCTTTTGACACGATGAGTATCACCCCGTCACTCCATCACCCTCTAAAACCCCTAGAAAGCAAACTTATTACCCCATACTCATGTATCGAACTTAATAAAATGCAAAATGAAGGCAAACAGCGAAATTAAACATTGTCATATTGCATTTTATAAAACCTAAAACTTTGAGGGGATTCAGCATAGGAAAATCAAAATAAATAAATTCTATGGTATTTGGAAAGGAAAACCCGTTCAAGATGATCGCAAATGAATTTATGATACGATATAAATTATAATTACGTCCACGTTATTTTCGAAAGACTGCCTCATGACACATTTTCCTATGCGACCAAATCCGTTAACGCCGACCCTCGGACGACTGCAAATTGTTTTTGCAGTAGTAGACCATTTATATCGTCCAAAGACTTTTGAAATTGCGTTTCTGTGCATTTTGTCAGCGTTTATAAATAATGTCTAACCGCAAGAGAAAAATAATTATTTCTGACAGTATAATAAGAACAACAAAAAAACAGTATTTTCGTTCAGACGATACGAGTCATCAAAACAAATGTGGATTTACATAGATAAGTGATATGTACAACTATCTATCGTAGTACGTATCCAGGTATATATATTATATTTCATAATTTCCATAGTTAATAAAAATTTAATTTCTACATATTTTCTTTTATCATCTCTGATAATTTCAGCCAGCAAGATTTATGTTTTTTGAAACGATAGCGCTCTGGTTGTTTGACTAGTATCAGGACAAAATATATAAGACAAAATAAATTATTTCACAATTTATAGTTTTAATACTATTGTAATTAAATTTAAAAAAAAATTACTTTTTAAAACAGTAGTGGTTTTACGGGGAGAGAGGAGTCCAGGGGGTTTCGTGTTTAGAAAATATGGAATTAGTTTCTTCATTAATATTCAATATAAAACAAAAATAATTGCAAATGCATTTTAAAGTATTGATTTTTTGATAATGTAATAATATCTTGGATTTTAAATCCTATTACGTACTTGGACATTTTAACCAAGATTCCGGTTATACTTATATTTAGAAGAATTTATTTCAGATGAATATGTAATATGTAATGACCGGGCCGATTTATCCTAGACTCAAAGTACCTATAGGGAAAAGAGTGGAATAATTATTGATATTATATAGTGTATACTATACTATAATACTATGCATTTTACGAATATTAAGACATTAATACAAGCAAGACAAACGCATGTTATTCACACTCAATTTAATTTTTATTTAATTTATTTATTTTTGTACCTTATAAAATGAAAATATTGTACTCATATTTATATTATAAACAATTTTGTTTTATATATACATAATAAGCGTGGTATTAAATTTTTTATTTTCAGACTTGCGTAACATAAAATTATTTGGGATTCAGTGATTTTATAACGAAAAATACAGAGCTCGTAAGATGTTGCTTTTCTCGAATGTCATATTTTGGACGTTAAAACTTGGCGCGTTTAGGTTTTATACGAACGTAGGTCATCTTGACACACTTATCTCGTGCGTTTAATCAAGCCCATAAATCGATTATCGTCAACAAAACGCTATTACGTATATTTATATAGCTTGTCCTACCCCCCGTCGTATTTTTCGATGTAATGAATTCTTTCTTTTTTGATGATGCACCTTTGCATTTGATATATGGCAGCTGCTTTCCACACCCCCGTGTTCCATCCTGATCATCGTCTGATTTGCCTGTTCATTATATTTCCTCGTATGTTCTGTGACGTTTTACTATTGTTAGTATCATATTTAAATACTGTTTTTAATATGTGCTAAGATTGTTTATATTGAAACGTACTAAACTTAATCAATTATTTATTAATCATACCGTATTATATATAGTTGATACGTACAACGTCAACGTGTGAGTGTGTATGTATCTCACTCGCATGTATCTAGTTTCTAGTACATGCAGTTTTGAAATTTGGACATAAAAAGGTAATATTTTTTTTTATGTTGTGTTTATATTTATACAGAAATACATAATAATCATTTTCATAGCATCCCTCGAATGAAGAATGTACTCGTAGATATTTAGGTACGAACATAATATAGTGTTACAAAAATACACACTTTCTAGTTTCTTCGGTACATTACGTAGGTACATTTCAGTATTTCACTATTTCAGCTCGTCTCACCCGGATAAGTTAGCCCAACTTTAAATCCTGATTCCTGACTGTAGTACTATACCATCTAATGTTCTAGTGGATACCGACGCCTTATGGATACATTACCTACAATGCAGTCAACTATCCGTTCTGGAAAGGGGTCGTATTAATATTATTATAGTACTGTAATAATAAGAATTCGATTTTACGAATATTGCGTGGACGTTCAATGAAAGACACCTCTTTATACGTAAACATCTAATGCAGTTCGGAAATTCGGAATACTAATATTGTGTGGTCGTGCAACGAATATTCGGTGATAAACGTGTAATGCACAAATAGATGCTGAAAATGAGTTTTTTTTTCTAATTAGAAGTTTCCTTTACACTCGAACTCGGCCGATTCTACGATCTAAGAACCACTGGTTTTCACCTAAAACCTAATAGTTATAGTTTATATGATAATTTGATACTAACTATGTTAGTTTTTGATATGGCGTTACCTCGTTACCGTCTTATTTTATGTAGATAGCTACATTTATAAACAAAATTAAAAACCCAGAAAAAAATTATTTTTTAAATGCCCTGGGGCTTTATAATTTAAATGACCCAAGGGTCTTTACACATTTATTTAACAATTCTTAAGTTAATGTTTTAAACAACAAAAACATGTTTGATGTTTTATAAGACACAATAATAATCCGTAGTATAATTTTTACGAAACCATGATGATTATTAAATTAATTAGATAGTATATTTCTCATCTTCTTCGACTTTCTCGTAGTTTTCATCTTCTTTGTCTTTCTCGTTTTTCTTGTCTTTCTCTTCTTTCTCGTCTTCCTCTCGTTTTCCGTCTCAGTAGTTTCTTCTTTATCTTGGTCATCTTACTCAACAATATCCGTTGTGCTTTCTTCGTCTAAATTCATTTTGTTTTCAGGTATTAAATCGGTGGTGATTATAATTTTGCTGTAATGTAAACATATTATAAATTATAATATTACATCACAGCAGTCGATGAAAACACGATTAGATTTGAAATTAGTTATAGGTAATACGTGCAAGCGCACCAATCCGGAAAGGGCTTGTGTGCATTGCGCCCATCCAGTCGCCATCATAATAATATCATATCCATAGTAAATTTAATGAAAGGTTTTAAATAAATAAAAATTAGCCGACCGAATAAGCATACGACGCAGTGTTCTACGACAACTTACCTCTTGGCTCATTATACGCCCAAGTACAATACTGTCCGTGTTTAAACGTAACGTACATTGTTACTAGGACAGTTGAGCAAAACAAAGTTTTATATATACTGTAAATGTTCTGATGAATACAAGGGCAGTGCAAAATCAGAACTAATAATTATTATTTCCAATCGTAAATTCGTGATTTTCAAGTCAATAAAACATTACCTAATGTATGGCAAATTGGCAACGATGTTTCTGTTGTCACGGGGTACTAGAGTAAACAATGTAAAGCCAACTACATAGGATTTTTTTTGAACATACCTAATTAATAAATTATAATATTAAAATGTGTTAACACATTACATATTTGAACCCGGAGCTCACAAATTGCACCCCGAAATAAAAACAATTTTTTAAGCACAAACATGAATATTATTGCTCCCCTGGTTTTATAAATTAAACAAATACACACGGTATTATGTACATCCATACGACTTGAAATTAATTGTAAGATTTAAATAAAATCTTATAAGTTCTAAATAAATAATAGTTTAAACTATTTTTACTTACAGTTTATGTTAATTGCACAGTTAATTATTGAAATAATAATCATATTTATATCATATAGTGCAGACAAAAAAAATATACAAAATAATGTAAATGATTTTTTTTTCATGTTAAATTTATGTTTTAAATGTTTATATCTCATCAATCGATATTATTAATTTAAAATTTTAAAATAACGTTTAAATCGCATATTTCAAGAATCACTGATGCAATTCGAACTTATCATCATTAATGCATCAAATAATAGTGTAAAAAATAGGTGAGAATCCACGGTCGGATGGTTACCAAGGCCAATAAATTCTGTAATGGTTTTTTAAACTTACAACAAATGTACCATTCCTCTAATTAATAAATACTACTAATATTATTATATTAATAATTAATGCTTATACTAGCTATGCTTATGCTAGCAACTTATAGGTATAACTAAGTGAGTTGGTGAGTATAAATATATATATATATATATATATCATCATTCACGATGAATATTTAACTTACCTACTAATAAGTTATTACTGAAATATAAAAAGGGCAAACTCGTATTTTATGTTATTAAAGTAATAGAAAGTGTTAATAAAAAATCAATTTACCTAGTCCGGTGGATATTAATATCACAGGTTTAATTTTAAATTTATACAGACAAATGCGTAAATTCTCCAGAGCATTTTTTATACTTTTTTATAAGCGGAACCCTTTTTGATGTCTGCAGACTGCAATTATTGTGGAACACCTATTTATTTTTATTTTTTTATTTATGTTAATATAAAAATAAAAATAATAATAATTTCGTATAATAATAGTGTGTATTGTATATACTGTATACTATATGTATTTAACTTTAAAAATACTTTAAATAATATACAAACAGCCAAACAGGACTTATACTTAAATTACTTTAATTCTACTAAAGACTTTAATCTACATTTTTCTTGCAACAATAAATCGGGGTTCCACGTAACACACTTTAAGAAACACTGCTCTAAAGCTATACATTTATGACTCAAAGTTCTCGAATTATTATGTTAGCAAATTAGCTATTAGGAATGTGGAACGGAAACATAGTGGATAACAAATAATACGACTTCATTTATACGGAGTAATTATATTCATGACCACATGTTGTTCGTCAATTAGTTTGACGAACGACGGTAGGTACACTCATAACGGTAAAAATATGACATTTAAAATGTAATGCATGTTGCACAGCGTTAGTTTTTAATAAGAACGATTGGGAAAAAAAAATTCCAGATAGAAATATTCCATTCGTTAGACAAACAACAGCGGATCTTTGTCGACTTTCGAGACACACACCTTCAACTGAGGCATTTCCTGTGATAATTTGTCGGCGAACACTTTCAAATAACGCCGCTCGGTATTGCTGTGATTGGCAAGGATCACCGTCACGTTGTTGTGAACCGCGTCTAATACTTCGTGATGTGACATTTCGCCAGTCAGGTACAAATCGGCTTTGACACCGCTCAACACGGACGCACCTGAACCAGCAACAGTGGCGGCCGAGCTGATCGTGGAGTCTGCAAATGTGCAAAAATATGATACTAAAGAAAACATTACAATTGGTGGGGTCATGGGTCCATGGCGTAGATAATAATACATTATAATGTAAGCGGTTGGTATATATTTTTTTTTCTTCAAAAATCAAATTATTGTTACCATTGTGGTGAAAAAATTGTATTATATAACAATGCTCTATATTATTTTCCATCGTATACGAGAGGGTTTCATATATTATTATTTATAACTGAATTATAAACGATATAATTATATCAAATGGGTTTGAAATTAATTTTCGTAAAATTTATAATATCAAATTCCTGTTATACGAAAAAAAAAAGATGTAAATATTATTTAGAGAAAATAATAAATAGCCCATTATTATTATAATTTTTTTTTTACTAGTTTATCGACGTATTGCACTTATGAATCATTCTTCCTAACTGCATTTCAAGGCAAATGCTCAAAAATTTATGTGACAGGATTCAACTATAGTGATATTCAAGAATTACTGAAATTTTCTGGACTTGAATTATGCTTTATTTCTTTCGTAATAGCAATTATAGCGCAACGCATTTATTTATCTAACTATTTTGTACTAGTTACATTTAAGAACATGATCGTGAATGACTATTAAAAAATGTCCACCGACCGCACATATTATCATTGATTTTATAATAATCATAAAATTGTGTAACTGTTATAATTTATAATTTATACAATAATTCTCTGTACTGTTATAATTTATTATCTATGACCACTGTACTTTGGGCCACGGCCCGTTCTGTATATATATATATATAAAATAAATAAATAAATAGGTAAATATTAAAATTGTATTCATTAATCGATGATGATTGATACTGTGCACAAAGTATTTTATTTTTTTGTTTCATAATATTATATAAAGTAGTACATTGTACTGTAGTAAATATACCTATAATATTATATTATATTTAAAATTAGATTACAATACATCAACATTTCTCACTTCAAAAAGGTTTTACACAAATTACCTTGGTACGCCCCAACTACATAAAAACCTGACTTTTACCTAGGCGTTTTTCGCAGTTTACTCTCTTCATAATATATGATGGACATTCCTATGTCTATAATCGCTTGAAAATTGAATCAATATTGTATGATATACCATAAAATATATAATACATGTTTAATTACCCAACGTTGATCCTCTGGCTAGCGCAACCATTAGATTATCTACTTCCAAGTGACATTTTACACGTTGAATGACGCTTCTGATTGTCAACTCTTCTTCAAATCGACAAAATCTACCTGTACCAGCAACTTTCGATGGAAACTGAAAAGATATTGTTATTGTTAATTAGGATGCCATAAATGTATCATATATAAAATACTATAACAGCGTCCATATCACAAGCGGTTTAGCCAGGGCCTAAACTACCAATAGGCTGAATTAATAGCCTCGGATGCCAAATGTCAATTGGTTAATGTTAATTTGGAGGCGCGGCAAAATATTTTTTTATGAACGTTTGTGAATTAACCCAAGCCTACTAACGATAAACTGCTTAATCAGGCCTTGGGTTTAGCCGCTAAACACATAATTTTTATACTGACTGTTTCGTTTTTGTTGACAAGCACAGACAAATTGTGAGACCTGGCGACATCGTAAATGGAAGATAAAACATTCAAATTGCACGAATATTGAAGTATAGATGGGCTGATGCTACAATTCCTATTCCATAAGAATACAAATAGTACATATTAATATGTTACATAATATTGTAAAAGCATTAAAATCAAGACACAATTATAGTAGTTGCGTTAAAAAATAATTAGAGGATTATTTTACTTTAAATCTATTCCATATGTAAAGTCGGGGTAAAGTTCCATAAATTCATCCATTGCATTCAACGGCGAATTATCAGACGAGTTCGGCAAAAGAGTCACAACATGACTAAATACGGGACTTTCACTGTGCGGCTGCAATATAGATACCGAACCGTCTAAAAACAATTAATATAATTTAAGTTAATTTTACTAGGTATACGTATAAATATAATATTCATTATTCATTTATCCTAACAATCATAATGGGCGTAGTCATATGAAAGTGTAAATCTTATTTCTATGCAACCCTGGGACAATAATTGTAGTTTTCATTTTGAAAATAAATATCTCTTACCAAAACAACTTATTAACCAATCAGTTAAACCATTCTCTACAGCGTCCCATGAAGTATGAGGAGAATAAACTGCAATTCCTTGACTCAAACAACGACTCGTGATACGATCCTAAACGAATAAATTATTTAAAAAAATGTATATAAATTAAATTTGTTATTAATATACATACCTATACATCACAAATTATGCAATTGTATCGAACTACATTGTACATTATTTACTGGGCATAAAACCAATTAAAGTAGGTAGTGAAAAAAATGGTATTACGCATTACGACCATTTAAACGTTTATTGCAAGCATAAATATTCACAAATAAATTTTAAATTAATAAACGAAAATGATTAATAAAATATTAATAAGTAGATACACCAAGGAGCATAATACGTTGAATTATTTTCACTATAAGTGAAACTAGAAATTTCAAATTAACCAAGGCAAAAGGTTAATCCTAATATTTAACTTTTAGTGAGTTCTGATTTCAGATTCACAATAAAGAAAATATGAAATGACGCCATCTTTAAAATCTCTAGTAAATACAAAAAAGAAGAAAACGTTTCTCGTACCTTCCAATTTGCTGAAGTAATCCTTTTGAACGGTTTGAATAACGGAGGATGGTAGGAGATGATGAGATTAGCCTTAACATCCTGAGCTTCTTCGAGTACGTCTTCGGTCAAATCGTTGGTAAGAAAAACACATGCAATCGATTTTTTGACATCTGGTTCGATCAACAGACCTACGTTGTCCCACGACTCTGCTAGTGACAATGGTGCCATTCTTTTCAACGTCGACACAATTTCTGTTAAAGTCACCATTTTCGATACGTTGCGTACTTGATTAGACACAAAATGACTCGAAATACTACCAGATGTACCTATAAAATTAATTCAATCAAAAATTAAAATTACATACAGATACCTACAATACATGATATATAGATATCTGGTTATTAAAAATGTATCGAATATGCATTATAAAATTCTCAGCCTAAATAAAATACAAACTTTATTATAACAGGTAGTACAAAATATATTGTTGACATTAAAAAAATCAGATAATTTTTGACACGTGGATAATGTTAAAGAAAGTTGTCATCCATGATATAGGTTCTTTCAATCTGCTAGGAATTATCAGCAGCCTCCATACTACTGTTTACCAGACGACCGCACCATACTCAAGGATCAGATATATATCTTATCAATACCATTTAAATTGAAGAGTATACTAATAATTAGTAATCTTTTAATTGTTTTTAATAGGTACATTGGTTTTCCGTGAAAAACAATGAAACATTTTTAGTTACAACATTGCCAAGTTGTAAATATAAAATTATAAACTAATAATTGAACTAACAATTATATTTCACTGTTCTGTATTGGAAAATGTATAAATCTTGAAGTGAGTTATACGAATATAAATGAAATGATTAAATTAAAAGTAAAATATTATTGAAAACAAACAACTTTGGATTAAAATAAAAATGTTTTAGTTTAATAATTTTTTTTTATACATTTTACACTTACAAAATATAAATAAATATTATTAGTTTACCATCTTTTCAACATTTTTAATATAAATATTAAACCCCACATATTTCTGTAAATCTTTCACTATTTTTCATACTCATTTAGGTCATACTACTATTCAATTATTTCAATGAAGAAAAAAATTGTTGTTATATCTTAGATGGCATACAGTATACACTAAATAAAATAATGAATAGTACAAACATCTTATGTATTTAAAAAATATTGGGTTTGAAATAATTTTTATAAGGTAAATATTTTATTTAAATATTATCTCATGAAAATAATTTTTAAGTAACATAAATAGTTTTTTAAATCAGCTAAAATAAATATTTCTTCTATTTCTATTCAAAATAGTAGGATATATATCAAGAAGTTCATTATGCACTTTAATAAACAAAATAGTTTAAATGTACATATCTAACAGTGAAAAACATTAATTTCATCATAATTATTGCATCTTCATTGCATTAAAAGTATAATTTAATTAGATTAAACAATAATATATAATAAAATAACAATACATAAATTACACAAAAGTTCAATTTTCAATTTCTTTCTTCAAGAAGACTCCATTTTCCAAATGTTCACCAAACCATCATCACT
Source organism: Chaitophorus viminalis (assembly GCA_025469195.1). Taxonomy (NCBI): domain Eukaryota; kingdom Metazoa; phylum Arthropoda; class Insecta; order Hemiptera; family Aphididae; genus Chaitophorus; species Chaitophorus viminalis. The sequence continues at coordinate 12,118 of JAIPRK010001453.1, forward strand.
ACAAGATGCTAATATTCCTTTTACAACAGGATTCCATTGAACAGAATTTATATCTTGTAAATGAGCTTCGCATACATGAGCAACACATGAAAAAGAAGGTTGGTTATAATCGGATACATCATCTTCTTTAAATATTCTAATAGAATTGTCACCACATGCTGTGGCAATTAAATCTGTCAAATGGCACCATGTGACATCGTAAATAGGTCTAGTATGAAATCCACTAATTGTGCATACACACTTATATACAAAGTTTCCATCTTTAACCGAAATCCCTTCAGTATTACCTACAATAAAATATAAAAAGAATAAATTTACAAAGTTAAATTAAATATTTTATTCATATAATAACAAAATTATTTACCGGGTAGATATTTTTGCCATATTTTTAAGGTTCGATCATCACTACTTGTTACAATTCTATCACCAGTCTTATCAAATGCTAAGCTCCAAACCGTTGATGTATGTGAACTTAATGTGCCCACACAAGTCCATTCTTTATCAGCTGGATCTTCTGTGTATAATTTAACACTATTATCGTAGCTAGCAGACGCCAGTATGTCTTCTTGGGGGTGCCATGCTACTTTCTTTACATCTTGTGAGTGTGCATTTAGAACCGCAGCACACTCATACTCATTGTCTTCCCAAACTTCCCAAACCCATACAGATTTATCACGACTACATGTTGCTAACATTGAACCTGATCTGGACCAGGCTACACTTTTAACTTCATTTTCATGACCTTCCAGAGTTGCATTACATTCAAACTGTCCAGATTTATTATCCCAAATAGCTACTGTAGCATCAAAACTGGCTGATGCCAAATTTTGACCGCAGTATGACCATGCAACAGCCCTAACGGTTCGCTGATGTCCATCAGCTAGCAAACATTTTAAAGAGTTTTTATCACCTTCTTTATAATTCCACAATCTAATGGTTTTATCTTCACCACAAGAAGCCAACATTATTCCGTTTGGATGCCATGAAACATTCCATACAATACCAGAATGGCCTTTTAATGAAGATATCAGTTTTAATTTTCCAGTCATTATAGAAAGCTAATATTCTGAAAAACAATAATTTACATCCATTATTTGGTAATCAAAACTATTTATCATTTATAAAATGATAATAATTAATAAAACTATAATATCAAAACAATTATTTATTGTATATTTGTTTCATACCTACATTGAGTACACTTACACGTTTAAAACATCAAACAACTTAAAGACTATCAACTCTGGACACTTATGAAATATAAAAATAAAATGATTAAGCTGGAAACATTTTTTTAACCGTTCTTATTCATTTATATTTATTAATTATGATCACAAAACGAAAAATAAGATAGAATCTGGAATGAAAGTCTTAATTACCGTTTTTTTTTTTTTATACTTAAGAGTAAACTATATAAGTAATCTATATAACTTTATAGTAGGTAACACGATCAAATATACAGGTATATATTTGATTGTTGCAGGCATTACTTTTGACAATATTATATACTACATTGTCAATAACTATATTACAGTGTTAAATAAAAAAAACCTGTCCTTAAGCTACTTACTCATCTATACACTATACAAGTACATATATGTTTTGGAAGCTATACCTACTATCACACAGCAGTCTACTGAGTTCCAAATGATCAAAAGTTAATAAACTACAGCAATAAGACTTAGTGTAATGGTAATACACATAAGTGCTGTTACTAGTCGATGAATAATTATTATGTATATTTACCTCTAATGAAGCAGTAAGTACAGTTGCTGTTTGAAATAAAACGATGAAGAGCCTTCGTAAACATAAATAAACGTTAGAAAATCGGTCGCAATCAAAAAGCAGTTTCGATTATGTCACTTTTCGCAGTTTTACACAACACGATAATCCGGCATTTCGCAAATGAATTCATGATCATGAAACACTTATCACTTCCACGTTATCATTATGACAAGAGAGTACCATGGTAGATCATCATATATACCCATTGATTTCTATGATAACTGGAATGCTTACTGCATGGACTAAGATACTTTAATTCGTGCTGCTATCTACACAGATTTTTACGTTCCACTTTTGTATGATTTTAAAATTAAAAATTTTAAAAATTATTAAACAGTTAATATGTTGTATTTGACAAATAAAAAAAAAAAAGGAAAATTACGCGTACACGTTCTTCCTCGGAAGAGAAAAATGTGCTACGGTACGGGTGCAGACCTGTGCCGTAGCATGTTTTTTAATTTTAGAAATATCCACAAACTGAAAAATTAGAATTTTCAACTACAAAATAACTTGCAAATCATTGCGATTTTAACATATTTTATACAAATTTGAAATTTATGGGCTTAAAATCGAAAATTTAAATTGTTTTTAAATAAGTCAAAATACTTTGAAAACTTAACCATGTATAGAGAACGTCAATATAAACATTTGGTGAAAATTTCAAGTGTTTGTGTAATTTGGCTTTTAAGTTAAAGCAAATTTCAAAAACCGATATGATTTGTCAGTCTAGAATATTCTACATTATATTATATTTTACATGTCATATTATGTCAATATTCCCTGTTCGAACGCTTATAAAAAAAAAAAATTGTGACTATGGATTTTAATAATTTTTGATGACAATAAGAACTACTTCTGCGGAATCTTCTATTAAATTTTCAAGTATTTTGTGTCAAATTTTTTTTTTATCAACGATTATCAAAAAAAAAATTTAAAAAAATCGAATATTTCAAATGTCTATAAGTAGCTTAAAAATCATTATATTTTGAAAAATATATGACATAAAGGAAATACCAAGCCTAACAGCTGGTAAAAATTTCAAGTTTCTGCGACTTATACTTTTTGAATTATAAGAAATATTTAAAATCATTTGAGGAAAAATCACTATTTTATGGAATTTCGTAAAAATTTAAATTTCAACCGGTTACTATAGTCATTAATCATTATCAACGATTTAAGTTTATAAATTAATGAGAACTCAATTTTTTATCGTTGAAAGAATACTACAATATATTCTTATTTACTTTTATTCTATTTTACTTATTTTTGATTAGATAGGTACCTCAACGTTTTGTTTACTTTGAGGCAAAGAAAAACACACGTAGTATTATTTACGTTAATTTTATTATGAGAAACACCAGTTTTTTTTTTTTTTTTACTTATACAGTTATAATATAATAATTATTAAAAATAAAAAATGATCACTTTAAAAGTATGTTATATTCTAGCTTATCAATATTACTGTTTACTATATAAACTACTGTTTTTTTTTTTTTTTGCCGGTTCAACCGAGACCGAGAGGGATTTGTTTTCACACTTCTGCCTCCCAGCCTCTCATAATTTATCCAAAGAACAACATTATTGTTAGGATGATGGATGGGACATGCCCCATCTGGTCATCCTTTCAGATTAGAAAAAAGAATTTAAAAGTTAAGAAAATTTGATTTTTGATTGTTCTCAAAAAAAACGTGTAGGTACTTGGCCGTGTCGTTTGACCACCTGCAATGTCGGCACTCTTCCTCTTGAACAGATAGCTCTGGAAGCAACCATGTCCTATAAGCACTTGTGACATGTGGAATCCAACCTTCCTTTGCTTGAACACCATTACCCATAGTCTGACGTCTGGGATCAGCCTTCTCGTCCACTCAGTCTTGTTTGACTCATAGCTCCTGCCATTTGACGATGGTGGTTTTACGTCCTTGTCTTTTAATATGACTCTTATTGCCTTGATCGCGTTGTTTCTCACTGACTTGTGAACGTCCCGTGACCAGTAAATGTACCGGAAACATCTTAGCCACTATGTCTGAGATTGTCCTGTAACACCTTGCTATACGCAAGGCTACCCACCGCTGCACCTGAGTGAAAGTGTTGCGACTCTTTGCCATACCCACTGCCATCATTGCCCACACTGGTGCTCTGTACAACAGCTTGCTATCTACAGTAGACATGAGTAACCTATCCCTTGGCATACGATGGACCATCAATATTGGCCATCAGCTTGCCAATCATCGACCAATGAACACTTGTTGCTGCTATGTTCATCGTTCACATGGTCCCAGAACATCTGACATGTATAAAGTAGAATTCCTAGGTACCTGATGGACTTGCGAACTGGAATAATAATAACAATGTTTATTTTACCGAATAAAATTCCAATTCCAAACAGACGGTGATGTGATACAGTGTATATAAACATAATAAGTTATAATATTCTATACAATGAGTGATGTGATCAGCTTATACATACATGGTTATAATATTTCGTATATAGATTTATATTAAATAATTAAAATTATAATATAATAAAATAATAGATAATGTCAATACAATCAAGAGTAAGAATATAATATTAAACTGTATTACTAAATAAACATTTAAATGCATAATACTACAGTAATAGTTTAGGAAAGTATAATAATTGTAGGAAAAATTTTTTAAGAGATAAATTGAAAAAATCGAGATCTCCTCTACTGTTACTTAAGGATATTAAAATATTGCATGGAGAATTTAGTAGATCATTTTTCGTAATGTTTATTTTAGATAGAACAAAGATTGTGTATATTTTAAAATTAATACGTTCCAATAATTCAGGACAGTCAATGATGTTATTTAATAATTTAAATAGGAACATTAGGAACTTACATTTTTTTTTTTATTAAATACAACTTTAAGTTTAGGTAGATTAAAAGATATTTCAACACCTGTATACCCTGAGAGCAGAATTCTTTCTACATGTCATTTAAACGATAGAAATCTAAGAAAATTATCTTGAATTTTATCTAATGCGTGTATGTGAGATCTATATATGAATGATCCATATTCTATTTGTGAGCGAACCAATGAGTAATATATTAATTTAAGAAAAGTAACATCCTCAAAATCCCAATGTTTGTTTTAGTAAGCCAAGCATCTAAAATGTTTTTTTCTTATTGAGTCAATATGGTAAGTAAACGATAACTTTCAATCAAAATGAATACCAAGATCATTCCCCATATTCCATATTTATTTTATTTAATGATTAGTCATTCAGACTATAATTAACTATGATGATGGGATTTTTTCAATGAAAATTAAGTAGTTGACCTTTAGATTGATGGATAAATTATTTTTAATACACCAACTTTAAATATTATTAAAGTCAATTCTCAAATCTTCAGTATCATTTAAATTTTTTATTTCCCCGCAAATGTTTGCATTGTCAGCGAATAATAACGTATTAGAATGATCAATAACTGCAAGCAGTTAATTTATAAAAATAAAAAAAAGAATTGGTGATAAATTATATCTTAAATGTGGAACTCCAGAAGTAACAAATATTTGGTAGGAAATGAAATTTTTATATTTTGTTAATTAACAATTTGTTTACGGTTTGATAAAATTATCTAAACCAACTCAATAAGGGAAATTCAAATGCATAATTTTTAAGTTTTATAATTCATAATCAATTATATCAAAAGACTTTTCCATATCAGTCTATATAGAATTAGTTTGAGCTCCATTATTGAAGGAATTGATAATGTTTTGTTTAAAAATGGATGAGTTTGTCATAGTTGGAGTGGCCTTTACAAAACTCGTGTTGTTCATTTATTAAAAATTGGTTACACATCGGTGTAATATACTTATTTAATATTTTTAAAAATATTTTGGGAACAATTCAAATATTTGAAATAGATCTATAATCATTTGCTTCATTTTTATTACTTTTTTTAAATACGGAAGTAATATAAGAATGTCTCAAATTATCAAGATAGTATCCACAACAAAGAAATTTATTAAATAGTGATGTTATAATGGGTGTTAAAATAAAAGCACATTTTTTAAGAAATTTTGCTGATATTCTATCCGAACTTATTGAAATGTTCATAACTCCTTAAAAATACCTATAATAGTATATAATAGTAATAATAATAATAATGATAATAATAATATAATAATGAATTATTACTAATAATAATGATATAGTATATTAATAAATAATAATACAGTAAATTGTTTTATTTCAATGGAGCTAATTGATTCAACATTATTTTTATTATAAATATTTATGGCCATCAAATATCTATTTAGATTGTAGACACTAGAAAAATAATGGTTAAATAAATTAACAATTTCAGTTTCATAATCGACTTTCTTTCTGAGATAATGTTAGATAACAATTAATTGTTATTTACTGTGTCATTTAAAAATTTCCAAAAATATTTTAGATTACCTATTTTTAACAAACAATTGAATATTTTTATGTAATTTGTGTAATTATATTTCCTTAAGTATTATTAATTCTTTACTAAACAAATTCAAAAAGATGATTTAGATATAGATTTTAAGGGTATGAATAAATGTATAGTATGATAAATATGATTATAAGTCAATGCTGTTGTTAGTACTATTATTGTCAAAATAATGAAAAAAATCAATTTTATCTAAATAGTTTAAAATTAATTTATAATCACCTAGATTCCAATTATAAACATACTCTTGAAATAGTAGTTTGACAATATTATTATATATGAAATGAACATCAATTGGAGGGTGTAGAGAATCTATCGATACTAAAGGGTTTAAATTTGGTTAAATATCGATTGTCGAGGAGTTCAACACATTAACTAACGATCGGTTTGGAACATACTTATACAAAACCTGTAATTATGTTATTTTTAAGTTTAATTTGTAATAATAATGTAATTTCAATCGGTTTTGCATTTAATTTTTTACAGATAGCTATCAACAGCGGTGATATATATATATGACGGTATCATTCATACACAATTTTTTTTGTTTTAAGGCTAGGTATCTCGTATAATAAAGTAAAAACCCCATACTATTATATTGAATCGTGGTAAATAGTAATTACAGATTGTAGTAGTGAAAGTCAATGTTGAAACTTATAAAAACAAAATTAAGAACTATGCCTGAAAATCGTCTTGACTTCTGGAGGATTTAATGATAATATTATGCGCAACGATATAATTATAAATTCTGAAAATGTTATTTTATTGTTAACATCTAAAATTCCATATTTTGCTAAATGTCTTGATTTTTAATTTGTTTTAACAGTAATTTTATAAGATATTTTTATATTAATAATATATTAATTTATATCAATTTATATTAATAGATTATTATAAATATTAGATTAATACAAATGTAATAAAATATATTATAAGTTATACTTATCATTGATTACAGAATAAATATATATTGTATACCTATTTAGTATATATTATATATAAAAAAAACAACAATGTAATTATGTGTTATTTGCTGTTTTCAGTTTTATCATGTATTGTTATATAATATATTGTCTTTATTACTAAAAAAAATTAATTGATTTAGTTTATTATTTTATTTTTAGAAGTAATGTAAAATGTTCTTGCATATTATATGCAAAATTATTCTCTGGAAAAAAATTAGGTTAAGAAATCGGAATTGGTACTATGGTAATAGTTAATAAGTATACTGTTTACCTATGGAAAAAATTGTTTATATTAGTAGAAAATTTCTAAAATTTCGTATATGCTTGAAGTAGGGGGGTAGGTGATTGTTGACTCGCTATACATATAATTATAGGCTTTCAAAACCTCACCACTTCTAGAAACTGGCAAGACTACTTCTATTGCAGCGACAAGTTATAATCACCCAATTCTGACGTTTCAATATTAGAAGTTAACCAGGTTTCGGTAAATGTAATAATATCGAGCATACAATGTGGGATTTGAGCTCTTAGTTGGGTAATTTTGTTATTTATAGGTACGTGTGTTTTGATAATATAATATGTTAAATTGCGAAGTTTTAATTAATTTCGTTTACATAACCTTATACATTATGTATTTAATATAACAATACTGTTTTCGCCTGTATCGTGACGCTGCCGTAGTTCTATCCGTCGATTAAGCATACGTGATCTCGTTGCTTCGTTGTGCGATCCGAAGACAACCTTCCATTTTGACGACGACTGTAATCGTTTTTGATAACGTAGGAGATATTGAATCACGCGACCGTCCAAGCGAAAAACCGGGTTTTGATGGTCCCGTTGTTTCCGTGTCGGCTACGGATTTCTGAGGCGCCACCAGCTCATCCACTCGCTAACTTGCTGCTGGGAAACGTTGGCCATCCCTTGCTGAATTCCCGTGCCACGAGCAGTGTACTACACGGATAGTGCGGCGCTATATGTGCCATCAGCGAAGCCCACGAAGCTGCTACCTTTGGACGTACACAGGCCGTCATGGAATGTGTTCCGGATGACCGGACCGATAACTGATCCTTGTGCCGCTCCACAAGACGATCGGACGCGATGTCGACCCAGAGTGGAACGGTCGACAATGTTAGCTTCCTAGTGCCAGAGCCACCATGCGAACGACTATAACTGCAACAGAAACAATAATTTACTGTGCCAAGTCGTCTACGACGGTATAATTTCGTTATGTTGGGGTTACAAAAATTCATTAATCATTCCTTATTGGGATTTATTATAACGGTTGTAAGAATTATCATCATGCGGTTAATGGTATACTGTAACATACGTATTAGTTTATTTTGCATTCGGGTTAATACGAAATTGTTAGCTATTACATTAAAATTCTTCATTCAATTGTTACGGTAGCACATAATGTTTTCGTTACTTACTAAATGATTCGATACTATAATACTTATTATATTGGTTGTGTTGAGAGGTCTTTGGTCCTTCATTTATTTACGTTAAAAATTTCGAAGAGCGAATGATAGTACTCCCCCGATAACTACAATATTTTATTCCTTGTGCATTACTTTTAAAAAACGAGGATAGATAACCAAATTTACACAAATTGATGTTGTATTTTTTTTAGGCCTACTTAACTTTGTATAACAAAGGTAACTTCATACATAAAAGCCATATATTTGGCTAACCATGAAAATTGACAATATTTTATTTTATTAGCATGACATACTAATAAATCAAATTTAAAATTGTCAAAAAAAAATAAAAAATGTCCCGGATTTTTTACCCTGCTACCTATCCAACGTGGATTTTCATTAAAAATCGAGATATTTTAAATTTAAGTTCCATAGTGAGCTAGTATAGCACATACTATAAATTTTTTTTTTATATATAGTAATTATTAATAATGTACTTCATTTTTTCGTCTTTTTACCAAAACGTATTTACCCTGCTCTGTAAACTATCTGACGATATTTTTGTTGAAGTTGCTATTTCAACATGAAAAACACGTAATTTTCAACATTATATAACTCAAAAACTAATACCTAATATGCTTCTATTTTCATTTTAAAGCAAAATGTGTAAGAATTATCTTTCTATTGGCCAGTCTCAAACTCGATACCCGATATATCCAAGACCACCACTTTAACCCACTAGACCAGCGGTTCCGAAACTGTGCACCGCGATACCCCAAAAGCTTATTTAAGGGGCACCAATACTCACGTAAACATTTTATGTATATTGCGAATTCTTATTATGGTACTCACAAGGGGCACCGTGATTAAAGTTGATCTAAAAAAGGGCACTACCTGGTGAAAATTTTTTGAACCGCTGCACTAGACCATAAATAAGAATACATCACAAAATTGAAAATTGTTCATGTAATATTTTAATAATAAATACATCATTTTCAAAGTATTATAATTTATATAATTATGATTTGTGGTCATCTATTTTGACACCATCATTAATAAAATATTGCTTGGTAGCTTGACAGCGATTTTTCCTAAATATTTATGGAATATAACACCCAAATAATGAAATAACTAAGATCATATTGTATAACCCCTATACAGTATAGCTGTAGAATGTAGATAGATACTATCAATGATATTCTACAAAATGATCGTTAATATGCGAAATATACTGATTTCACAGATTAAAATCACAACTCAATAAAATTATTTTATAATCATTATTATTTATCAATCATCAACATTTAAGACTGAAGATTTAAAAATAAAACAGGTGTATAATATAAAATGAACACAAATACAAACATTTGAATAACAAAGTAATATTGTCCACAGTGAAAACAATTTTATGAAATGTGGCAATATTTTACAAATTTATTAAACACAAATTGACTAATTTTTTTCAAATACTAGTGAATTAAATTTAACAGTCAAACATTAAAGTATTAATTGTAAATCTATAATTAATATAAAAATATAATATAATATTAATTAACTATACAAGCAACTTTTTAGAGGAAGACAGCAGTTTCAAATTTAAACAAAAATGAATTAATCAGTTCAATTAACACAACAAATATACTTAAAAAACTAACAAAATTAAGTCTCAAAAATTATTGTTTTGAAAAAAATAAAAATATACTTAATAGTATTGAAGACAAACATATTATTTCATCAAATGAAATGAAAAAAGAAGAAAAAAGAAAAGTACAAATATTACAACCATACAAAATTGAAAGCAAAAACATATCATTTTGAAACTACTAGGAACCTATAATACTAATATTATCAATAAAATGTAAGTTCTAACAAAATAAAAACAATACTAGCACATTATGTAAAACTAACAAACTAAAAATAAAGAAGAATGAAATAAGAATATGAATGTGTGTAAAAGTAAATTTTAAAATTATTTCAACATAATAATACAAAAAAAAAAAAACCTTTGGCATACAAAAAACATAATATTGAAAATAAAATTAATTAGCAGCATCCAGCCGTATATTGAAAAATATTTTAGTTAACAGCTCAAATATATGTTAGAATAATAACAAATTAATATTTAATATTGGATATACTTAAAACAAAAAATCACTAAATAAAATGCATAGGCATATGTTTCACGTTATTGAGCAGACTTTTGAGTATTATTCTTTTTAGTAATGTATATTAAAATAGTACATGCAGAAACTATGTAAACAACATTGTTTCAGCTTCAGACTATAAAGTAATAATTTTAAGGCACTTAATTAATACTTTTAGTGTCAAAAAAAAATAATAAATAACAGAAAACTGTTGAAAGTGTTTATAAAAATCAATGGTAGTTATCAAATATAAATTGTAATTTTAGAGTCTATGTATATTAAGTATATATAAAATATTTTTAAACATAACCAAATATACCATTTACTTTAATTTTTCCAAAAGTTATTACTATCCATATCAAGAAAAATCTTTTACTACAAAAATAAATGTTTACCAAAATTTAAACTTAACTTTTAACTCTCAATGAAATTAAATTTCTAATTTATTGGAAAATTTAACATTAATTAATAAATAATAAAATTAAAAATAATCACACAATAGAATATAAATATAAATTAATTAATGTTTGAATACAGTTACTCGATTTGTAATTGCATTGAACATCAAATAATTTATGTAGCAAAATGTATGTAGAAGTACTAATAAAAACTTAATAAAATTCAAACTTAAAATATATTATAATTCTTAATTTAATTAATTTTGCAAATTATATAAATCAGTTTTAAACCACAGAATATACCACAGTTATGTGATGTAAAAATAAATATGGAGTAACTATCAACCATAAGTATACTATCAAAGTCTATAAATATTAAACCCTGGCTTTCAAAATAAGAAACATCATTGGTATAGAATCACAAGTATGCTCAAGTCAAACATTTTATATCAAAAAAATACCCTATATTTTTGTTTTAGCTGCAATACCCTGTAACATTTATACATACAACAATTAGTTGAAAATGATTTGTGCATTAAATACACTTATTATAATCCTTATATAATGGTACACCATTATTAATATGTAACAAAATAGAAAGCTTTTTAACAAACCAGTCTTTGACAATATCTTATATAACTAGTATCAATGTACATAAACATTATTTAAGTAATAAATTACTTTCAATCTAAAAATATTTTGTTAAAGGAAAGTTAAGTAATATTAAAAAATAAATATTAGTATTTGACACCAAAATATTATTAATAAAGTTAATAGAAAAAAATTATAAAAATTAAAATTTCAAAATATTTAAATATTTTGAACTGAAAAATTAAATAATAATCCAAACAACTTCTTCACTGGCTGAACTATTATTTTTAAATGTAGTTTTTATGTACTGCAAAATCATATGAATAACATGAAAACTGAATTTTATATAATGACTAAGTGAGTAACACAATTTCAAATACCTTCACTAAAATGAAATATAACTAATTTCAAATTGTTGAAAATCAAAAATAAAAATAAAATAACTTAATTTCTATTATAAATTGATGGTAGTACTAAAAATGCTATACCAAATATAAAATCATTGGTTAATAAAATAAATAAAAAATAGAAAATTGTTACATGAGAAAATAATTTAGTTCATTACCAACGCAAAAAAGAATTATTATAGAGTCAAATACAAAAATTGTTTTAAATATATATATATACCTATATTGATATAGATACTGTCTCAAGACTAGTAAGTCAAAGCAGGAAGACAAAATATGAAAAATTACAAAATATGATGGTTAACTTCAGTATTCAATATATAATCACATTTTACTGATAATATTTTATAGTTAATTATGTTTGATTTTAATGTTATTTGTATTGTGACTGATTTTTAATAATATGATTAAAAAATTTCATTAATTAACTATGATTTAATTTAATTTCTTAATTTGTAATGGCTTATAGAAATTTAATTACTCAAACTTAATAATAGTCATAAAATAATTGACAAAAAAACCATGATTACATTAAGCGGTGGGTTTTGCAATAACTTAGCATTTGTACTTATCAATTTCTTTTAATTTGATGGCCATATGCTTGGCAAAGGTGGACATATAGGATTATGATGAGTATTATACTCAACAATTTGTTGTATTATGGAAGGAAACGCTATAAATCCATACATTTGTCTCCACTGGAGTTCATAAAGATGCTGTTCAGCATGTGCTGTAGACATATCTTGTAACTGAATACAAGCTTCTACAGTAGTAGCCCATATAGTTTCTAAACAAAAATATTATTCAGACAATGTTGTTGAATTAATTTAATCACAGTAAGACCCAATTATAAAGTGTGGGTAGTTAATAAATGACACTTACCTAGATTCTTTAAAGATTTTTGATCTTGATTTATGTCCAAGTTCATTAATGCTTCTGTGCTTATGATTTCTCCTATCCCAGGTAAATTGTGTAACAATGGATAAAGGATTTCATTTGTTACTATAGTTGAACCCAGCATGATATGGTTTTTGACCATTTCTACAATCTTATAATTCTCCTAAAACCAATGAACATTGTTAAAAAGTAATTCTAGTTGTAAATATTTCTATAGTTTTACTTTATTTGATCCATCTAAAAGACTGGCCCACACACGAACAGGGACATGAGCTGTGTCAGCAATACAAAGAACTCTTTTGGAAAAATTGTTATTATGAGACGTGGTCGGTACTTCTAAGCTCATATTACCGTCTGGAAACACGTCTACAATGACTACAACATCAGGGCCACCCAGTTTGAAGTCAGCGACCATTTTTTTCAACTGCCATTCGGCAACTTGAGCGCATCCATTGTAAATACGTTTGGCTACATTTGCCTTAGTTTTGCCTTCGCCATTGACATTGGTCAGTGGCATGTTCCGGCACCAACCTATAAAAACATCTTTAGAGTCCAGGATGTTCAACAAGTAATGTAAAAATAACGTAAACACTTACCGTCAATAATCTTGAGGGCATATCCTAGTTCACACTTAAAGTCAGCAAAGAAGGATGCGTGCCTGGCCGGCACCTTCTTCTTACACTCCAGGCACACCCAGTTGAACTTGTCGACCACACGAGCCCGATGCCACTGCATCTTTTCCACGGCCAGACACTCATTATTAGGGCACTTTTGTTCCTTGGCTATCAGGCCGTTTTTCTTTAGCCACTCGCACAGGTCGGCTTCGCGACCGGCCGCCAGCAACGGTTCAACGGTGGTCTCGAAAAGGTTCGGATCGCTGCAAACACCCGGCATGATGGATTGCACTCGACTGATTTACGTGCGCGACATTATTATTACCAGGGGTAGCAGTGGAACGGGCGGGCGCGCGCACGCAAGCATTCAATGGCTATTAATTAATTCCGATTGTTATTTCATTGTCACACAACAGTCGTATTATATACGGGTCGGATCGATGATGACGACGGTGCTGCCTGCTGATGATTATATCGCGGTCCATGAATCACAGCACCACAATATATTATTACTATTGTTATCGTTGTGACGTTAGTCGACCAACAGAGACACACACATTAATAATAATAATAATAATGATTGCAGCAGGTACCTAACAACAAAACGATGGCACGGAATGAACTACCTAAGAATGTACCGCAGATGTTCTATAGTCGGTTGCACGATTACAGCACAGCCCATCGATGTACAGAATAGCGAACGTGCGCGGTGACGGTCGTGACGTGATACGAGGAGTGCGCGTGAATGCCAATGGTAACAGTATTGTAATATGATTATATAGCGTGCGCGTTGTTTTGTGGTACTCACTTGTCGTAGCAGGCGTCCTTCGACGAAGCGTAACCGCCGTTGGCCGCGTACAGGTCAACGGTGCCGACGCTGCTGATGCTGTTGTCCATGCCGCGCGCGAGTGACGCGATGATAATTATTTTTGTATATTATAATGTGATAAATCACGGGGGCGGGGGCGACAAGAGGCACGGTTCGGGGAGGGGGTCACGGACGGGTAGGAGGACGGGACGGAAAGGAACCCGCGTTACCGAAGAGTGGTGCGCGGTTTTCCATCCGGGGAGCCACAGGGATTGCCACCGGTTCAAGTGGGACGGGCGATGGGGCCGATCGGCCCGGGCGGCGGCCGCACTGGTCTGGCCACAGCAAGTCTCGGATCGGCGACCGGCGGTGACGGCGGCGGCGGCGGTGGCGGCGACTGTGCCGGTAGTGCTGCGGCGGACGGTATCACTTCGCCGTACGGATAGTTTGGGTAGTACGGGTAGAACTGGTAGAAGTGGTTGAACGTGGTCGACGGAATAGCCGGCGGCATGGTATAATTGTCAAATCGACGTCTGTTTGCGCGCGAGTCAGACGGCCGCCCCGATCGGAATATTATATTAATATATAATAGGATAATGGGTATATTATTGGTCGGCGCGACCGAACGATTGCACCGGTGGCGATGTGGTGTGGACCGCGCGATATATGATATTATAAATAGATGTGCGGCGTATAATTAATAATACACTTCTATTTGCGTGCAGCGCGGTCGAACAGTACGTACGGTCGTGGGGAATAAAAATAGCCTGTTGAATGGGTGCGGCGGAGGGAATGGGCTGTGGTAGCCGAGAACGCCGGCGATGGCGCTACGGTAATGGGTCGATAAGCGGGCGACATGCGCAACACGGACGGCGAGTGCACCGCGCATGCGCCAGCCATGGTGCGTGGGTGTTCGCGTTTTCCGTAACCGATAACACTGGTAACAGGTATGCGGTCGTGGTCAGCTGATGGTCCGATTACATCCATGCGCGCTCGGCCGTGGCGGCAACGTCGCTTTTCCGCGAACTGATAGCCGAACGTGCTGCGCCTGATAACGTGCACGTAAACATTGCCCGAGTTGCACGGAAATATTGTTTTCACCGAGAGATTTAAAAAAAGTAAAATACAAATAAACAATAATATTTTAAAATTCGTTTCTCTGTTTGTGCTTTCCGAAGTTTTTTGTTTTTCCACAAATTCCGTGTCGTCGCACGTCCCCGCCATTGTTTACCTAACCAAGTTTTTAGTTGTTCGTCTGACGGATAGTATTATTATTAATATGTGCTCTGTCGCGTAGACAAATCCGACTCGCCGTCACCGAAACGATTCGTCTTTGCGCATTGTGCTGTGCCTTAGGATTCGTATGTACGAGAAATGGACGATCTAGGTAAGTGTCGACTTCGATCTCATTCGTTACAATTTTCTTGTTATCATAGGATACTTATCTTTTTTTGCTCGTTTCGTGAGTACAACGAGGTATTAAACTGATTAAGTAGGTTAGACTTTAAGCTCGTCAAGAACAATAACAATCAAATACCTGTGTGCAAAATCTTTTTGTCATATTGCGTATTTGATTATTTTTGCCCGAGATCAACAACAATAAATTATCAGAACAATTTTCAAATATAATGGTACTTAGGAGTTTAGATACCCGTTAAATGTTAATTATTTCTAATTTGCACCGATCTTTGTTAAAGATTCGTTAATATAGATAACCCGCAGTACCACGTATTAATACTTACGTTCCAGAGTTCAATGTGTGTTTAAAACAAATCTAAAATATATCATATTATATCGTATTAATAATACGAAAAAATTGCAATAATTATCCTTCGAATTTTTACTCGATATTTAATAAATGTAATATTGTAATGTAACGTAGCCACATAGGTACAGACGGTACAGATATAGATTAAAATATACTCAGATACTCCTATACAGTTCCTGTATAGCCGTATAGGACGTATTTTAACCAATGTTAACAAGCGTATAAATCATATGACACGGTTTTCAATTTGGAATGCTTGATTTTCTGAAAAAAATTTCATTTTACCTCAGATCAAATCACCAAACATATTATCCATGGTAATTAAATGTTTATTATTGATTTTATGTTATAACTTCTGTCTTCTTGACTTCTCGTGTAAAGGGTACCTGTAGGTTGTATTATTTTGAACCTATTATTTTATTATTTTAGAAATTGTAAAATTAATAATCGTGTGAAAAACATTGTTATTGATATCCTCAGTGATACCACGTTTTAATTTATTAACTGTACTCGTTTACAATTGAACATTCGAAAGCACAAATTAATATAGTCTTGCAGAAAAATGTTGACAGTCAGATGATAAATTATTTGTCATCTAAATAAAATGTTTAAATACGTGTTCATAAATCATGGGTTTATTTTATTTACTGTTGTAATTATACACGATTTATTATTTTTTATAATAAATAAGAAGTAATGATTAATTATGTATATTCAAAAATATTTTTATCGTAAAACTATATAACATAGATTTCAAACGAAACTAATAATTGGTAGTATAATACTTGTATAAAATATAGTCATATGTTGTAAAATATTTAAATATAATATCAAAATCAATAACCCGAAATTTTCCTATTCTTAATTTGGCATCATTTTTAGATTCTGATTATTTATTAATTATTTTTATAAAATTATAACCTTTTATCATTTTTTTTTTTTACTTTCATTATTATTTTAAGTTTTGGCGACTATGACTATTAGTGAGAATAGTGAGATGATCACACTAATAGCCTCACTGAGATCGTATCGGTTGATTTAGAAATGGTAGGTTTGGAACACGCATGTGTATAATATGGGGTATGGTTTTGTCGTTAAAAACCAGCTCCGATTAATGACTGCGACCCACCATGCCCAACCATGTTATATTTGTAAATCTTTGTATCTTACTTTTCTATCAGTTTACTACAGCATACTGTATTTATCATTCATTTCCTATTTATTATTTATTATTTTGCAATTGATTCTGTATATAATTTTCTTATCTATCAAGTATAAATTAAAAACGTTGAATACCTACTGATCGTGAGGACGTTTTTCTATAATATTTACTTTACTCATTACTCTGTACTCATTAGTCGTTACTAATAAATTTAGACTACATGTTTTTATAAATAAAATCACCAAATTCTCTAGTTTTCAAATATATGATTTATTTTTAATATAAGTTTTACTGAAAAATATCCTTTCAAGTACATATTCGAATAAATAAAATATTCTATTCGTACATTATATGACCTTAAAATACGTTTGTACTAGTTCATGGGTATGACGACCTTAAGAAGTACAACCTCCTTCACACTCTCTCACTATATGTAGGAATGTATTACGTTTGTGTTTATCTATTACTTGCCAAATTATGTTTCGTTTTTATTTAAAAATGTTATACGAAAGAATAATAAATTCTTACATAACTTGCTTACCGCCTAAAAGTATTATTATGATTATTTGTTTAAAATATTTCGCGGGTATTATTAATGAATGGTTAACTTTCAATTTTTTGAGTAATCCCTTGTTGAATTAAATACAATAGATACATAATTCCATATTCATAAGTTAATCTAGGAACTAGGAGTCATAGAAGTCTAGGGCATATTTACACTAAGCCCCTCAAGCTTCGGAAGATGGTAAATAAACAGTCTGTGAAGAAGGTGTACAATCTTGATAGGTATACTTAATGTAAAAGTACGGAAAATCTGACACAATATTATTCCAGCATAAACCAGCATAAATTGTAATGAACAGTCAATCATTATTATCTCCATGAAAACCGAGCGTTTCTTAGAATTAGGTTTTGGAGATATATTTAAAAATTATTTTTAATTTTTCTGTTGTATGATAAACGAGGTTAACTATTGATTGTGAGTTATGTACTCTTATTTTATTTATGGATGGTTTTTTAGATGTATAGTATTAATTAACCAATTACAAATTGAACTTGGATTTTATTTTAGAAAAATCATTTTTACTTCTCAATTGTGAACTCTAAAACGGTGATTTAAAATCATAATGATAAAAAAAATGTATTAGAACTGAGTTGAATTAAACTAATACATAATATACAATACCCAGTTTTCATATCTTATTTTTATATATTTTTAAATGTTTCACTAAACTGGGTTATACTTTTGTAATTTTGTTTATGTTTATTCAATAATTTTCTTCTCTTTGACTTCATTAACATTTTTTAAATGTTTAATGTTACTACACAATCTTGAAATGTTTATACTTAATACTTATACAATACATATGAAATCGTACTTCTAATTTTTATTAAAAAATAACATTTAATTGAATCTTGTACATATATTATTGATATAATATGTATGTAGCATTTATTTTATTGTAGAGAACGTAAACCAATAAAAAACAGTTAAATAAATTAAAATTAACTATTATTTTTTTAATAAACTGTGCTTAATTATACTTGTGAATGAAGGGTATAAATATTGTAGTGTCTACTTCAAGAATTATATATTTGTTACTTTAACTATGATTAAATACAAATTATATTCGAATTAAATGTATGTAGGTAATATAAAACCAGTCAATTGTTCACTTTTAAATTTACCACATGGCTTCATAATGTTATTGATAATAAAAACCATCCCGTTTAGATCGCTGTACATTACATAGCGGTTTAGCTTTTTATTTGCCGATTCTCACACCGGCCTTCAGGATAGTAATATAGTATCTCCCATAACAGTTTGTCCGGTGCCGGTTGACACACGTTGTGTTATTCCGTTCATTTTCTGTGTTGTTTTATTTATTTTTTTTTTAATGAAGTGTTTAACGGAGACATGGGTAGAGTGAATCTGGCATGATTCCTATTTGATAAAAATAAATCCCGGAAATCAGGACCCTTAGCTCAAGCAGTATCAGTTCTATGTTATCCGTTGGTGGTTATATTGTTGTGTTTTTTCGTTAATATTTTCTCAATATTTGTCTATTTATTTTACGAGTGTATCTATACTACTTATTTTTCGTGTTGTTAACCGATATGGATAAAAATATTTATGGGAAATTACAACCTCAACAATACCATGGTACTTATCAACCATATAGATGTACAAGAAAAAATGGTTCAAAACCAGGATGTGAGTTTGTTTATTTACATTGATTAATATTACTTTTTAATTGAAATCTTACAAATATTTGTTTACTTTTTCTGAATATTTTCGTTCATATAACTTCCCAAGTGTAAATTACGTATGCAATATGAAATATGCCAAATTTGTGATTTCATTTTCATCACAGATTTTGATACTTATGCCAACGTAATTTTATATTAATTTGTCGTAAAAATAAGTGGTCTGTTTATTTAAATCTAAATATAAAATGACCTATCTATACTAAGTTTATAGCCTATACTAATATGTTATAGGTATACAAATTATTAAATGTTATTTTTGTGATTATATAAATATGTTTTTATATAACTACAGTATATAATACAATTCATAAATGTTATGTTTTGTATTCCTATACATTGTGATTTTCATAATATAGTTAATAGCTTATTACCTAAATAATACAATTATTGTTATAATTTGCGCCGTATGTTGGTTACTTAATGTTAAACATAATTTCGATCAAATCTAAATAATTAATATTTGTACCCAATTTTATAAAACATTTAAATTTTATAATTAACATACATTTAGTACATGTGGTGTGACACTTGTGAAGTGCATTAAAGTAGGCCAAACCCATATAAAGTATTCTCCAAATAAGGCACCTATTAAAATTGAATGGAGAACTGACTGTACATAGTAGAAAGTACATTGGAGTGTAGGTATGTAATCATATGAAAAAAAGTTAAATATAATTTTATTGAAGCTATTGTGAAACGAAATCGATCTATTCATTTTTTATAAATTAAACATGTTTGTTAAATATAGCTACTATATAATCCGTATATAGTTATCCTTAATAACCTTCAAAAAATCGTTTTTCCAAAATGCTGTTGGTTATATGTCAGTTACTAAGAAAAATTATTATTACTTAGATATGTTATCAGGTTTACTGATTTGTCAAAATTGAAAAATTATTAATACTCATCATTTATACTCAATTACTTTATTTTATTTTTGTTGGGTATATATTTAAGTTATGTATAGTAGGTCTTACTAATAATTATAATTTATAAGTTTATTATTGTATTCAAAATAAATTATAGTACCTATTAAACATGCATAGTTAAACCTGTAGATTCATTATTAATTATTATTTAAAATAAATAAATCCAATTTATAAAATTAAAGGAAAAGCTATGATATAAATTAGATTTTGTTTTACTAAGTATACATTTTCATAACTTGTTATACTTACCAAATAAACAATTTAAATTTTAAGTTTATTTAAATGATCAAAGAATGATTTTCTGATTAGGCAACTTTAGCTTAGCATTGTTTTGATCTAAAAAAAAACTTGTAAAGTATCAAACATTTAAAGCCAAATTCTTATGAAATTAAAAAGGTAATAACTCAAGACATGTCTGCTCGATTACTATTTTTAGCATAAATATTGAACCTGGAGAAGCTGGAGGTTAATGTCCTTTACGTTTATTGTTCTTGGCAGTTACAACAATTTTTAAATATAATCAGACTTCTTTGTACAAATTATTAATTACCTATACTTTAATTTTTTTAATTATCTGTCATGTGTGCCCACTGCCCGAGTTTAACAGTGTTAACATACATTACAATTACTTTAAATCAAATGTACATGTATTTATGTAGTACGAGTATTCCATTATTTAATCACCATATATTTTACAATATTGTCTTATACTATGCACTATTTATTTTAAATTAGTGTTATGTTACAAAAATGTATATTATAATA
Source organism: Chaitophorus viminalis (assembly GCA_025469195.1). Lineage (NCBI taxonomy): Eukaryota > Metazoa > Arthropoda > Insecta > Hemiptera > Aphididae > Chaitophorus > Chaitophorus viminalis. Next base: position 33,488 of record JAIPRK010001453.1, read on the forward strand.
GTATAGTAGTATGGTATCCAATACATCTGCAGATATTTCGTAGATGTTTTTCGTACCTACTGTTACATACTGAGAGTCTGAAAATGAAACCTATGTAATAAATAGGTATTTGATCAACAGAATTATAACATAATTACAGATAATAATTTGTTTCATTATATTTGTGTATACTTTTACGCGGGAAACTATTACTAACTCCTAAAGACATTCCTAATTTACGAATTCAAAAACGTTAACGTTTATCGTATGAACAACGAACATTAACATTAATAAATAATAAAGAATTTGTATCTGGTTAATAAAACAAAAGTTTTGGAATTTCGTTCAAAATGTTATGGCTTCATAAATATTAACATCATAATGTTTTATATAAATGTATTAATACGTATTAATTACTCCTAATCACGTTTATTTAAACCACTAGATAAATTTAATCTTTTAATAATATGTTGACATTTGTCACATTCGTAATTATATTATTTTATTTACTTGTTTACTTTGTGTATTTTATAAAATTAATTATTAAGTGTCTAAATCTAATTGACTACATTACATAATATTTTAATACTTTATAAAATATTTATTACAACTATCTTTATTATCATGATCATATTTATCTGCTCTTGGTAATTTATCTTAGAGAAAGAACCTGTCATATTGATTTTACTATCTTGGCTTAGTATCGGCAGAAATGCAACACCTTTAGCAAAATACCTTGACGCCCACGGACTCCTCCTTTTTTTAAATAATATTACCGTATTATCATTGTAACAAAATACAATTCTGTGTAGGATGGTCTCGATTTAGTCAAGAAGTCTTTTTTTTTAAACAACCAGTTGGTGTTATGAATACGTGTTGTTTGGTCTATTGAGTTTCTTTTATACCGCGAAAGATTATAATAATTCTATCCCAAATAATATTTTGAGTGTCAACTTTAATAGTTATCAAAATGAATGGTTTGTAAAGTTATTATACATTAAAATGTTTATGTAACTTAATACATTAATACTAATATTCTAGGCTAAAATTAAGTTCAAATATTTATACTAATACAATTATAAATAGGTCCTTGTGTTACTCATAATATAATGAAACGGTTATTTTATTTCTTAAAATAAAATTGGGTATATAATATTAAATTTTAACTTTTCATTAAAATGTATTTTATTAATCAAGATTGTTATGTAAAATTATAAACTAAGAATGCATTACAATAAATTATTGTATGTGGAATATATATTTAAAATTACATTTCCTAAATGAATCATAAGAAAGAGTGTCATTAAAATTTATTTGTTTTTAGTGTAACACAAATATTTGTACTAATATTGAGTATTATATTTTAAATAACCTTAATTGATATTTTTTTTAAAAAAAAGATTGGTTATTTAACCTACTAATTTTTTAAAAAAATGTAATTGGTCATAATAATTGTTATAATAGTTTTAATTTACAATCACTAAGTAGGTCATATATGTATGAATTGGATTTTAAGTACTCGTTAGTGAAGTCAATTGATCCAGCCCGTATAATACTAGGAACTCATTTCATTTTTCTAATTTTGATATATGAAAATAATGTGTTATAATACAATAACTATTGCACCCAAAAAACCGTTCCCTAACAGATCTTATTATTCCTACTAGATTTTATTTTCATAATTTCATATTTACAAAATTATGTCTAATCATTTTGGATTTCCTCCAATTTTAACATTTTCATTATTTTATATAGTATTTTTAGTCATTTTATATGGTTCCAAAAATTATTACCGGAAATACGTATGATTTTAAAACTATTTCCCCCTTTCAAAATCTAATATTAGAAAACACCTGTATATATACGACTATAAATAAAATAATTAAAAAGCAATCCTATAAATATTTAGCAAATGTTTCTGTTTAATGAACTATCAATCATTTTACCGTGTTGTTGTATATGAAACAGACATATTTTAACATCGAAGGTCTTTCGTTTTAGTTACCATCAATTTTTAAAGCCAAATTTAATATTTATTAGTGTTACATTTTAGACTTTAGAACGGATGACCGATTTTTGCAACAAAATAAGTTATACTGACTAATAATTGTTGCTCTAAATAAAAATGTACGTGTAGTTGTCTATCATGGCCTCAAGGTAAATGAATATCGTTAAATAATTTACACATTTAGAACTTTATCCTTACCTTTTACATCAAATTCATTTTTATTTAAAAACAATATTTGTAAGTTTTTTCTATAACTTTGGGATTGTTCCAAATTTTAATATTTTAAAAAAAGTTCTTGAAATAACATTGGCCTAAGTATATTTAGTAACTTAAACACGCCTACATGGATAACATATACATCCAAAAAGGTGTTTGGTTCAAAATCTATTTTGGAAACAAATTCATCCGGACCTATTGGCCTCGATATAAATTAGCCAGTTTTCTATGTGCACTTCTTTGAATCTGTCAGAAACGTGGGTTTTATTCGTAATCTTACAATTTCGCAGTTGATATTGCGTAGAAAATCCACCACACCTTACGTGCTTTTTTTCCGTGTCATAAATATTTTTGTTTTTTAATCTTGTATAACTTATATACGCAATGGTTTGTTTTTAGTCTAGTTTTAGAGCTCGAGTGATTTTATAAGTACATATAACATTAAAAAATTTTATGCTTAATTACCTATAATACCTATATATTAATTCGAATTTGAATATTCTATTATGGGAGTGGAAATAACCAATCGAATTACTTCATCTTCCAACGACATTTCATCTTACATAGGTAAATTATATTATAATATTTACTAAAACAATTATTACCCAAAAATTCATTCTATAGTTTATAGTTATTACTTGCTATATAAAACGAAATGATTAAATTATTAAATATTTTATAAAAAAAATTTGTAAATGCCTATACTTAATATATAATATTATATTTTTTTTATTATACACGCACATGTTTGTAATTTACATTAAATAATATGAGCTATTTTTTCATTAATTTTTGGCACGTTTATAGTATAACGTTTATAATCCTAAGTACTATGATTTAGCTAAAGTAAAACTTAAAAACTAATAATGTTAACTATAATATAAAAATATATTTATACTTTCACATTAAAATATATTTGTAAATGTTGAAATCGATTAATAGGCATCTATTTGTTAAAATAATTTGTCTGTGTCCCAATTTTCATTTTAGATTCTAATTAAATTAAATAAAATATTAAATAATATTAATCTATAATAATTTTAGAATTTCGCATATTGTGCTTTCAACTGTGCTATTAACTTTCATTATAATTTATAACCTTTAGTTTACAAATGTAAGTTACGAATTGATTAAATCTTTCTAATTGCTAAAAATGAAAAAAAATGCCTAGAAATATTTTGTAAATTTAAATAATAATTGACAATAAGAAATTTATACAGCACAATACTTACTTTCATATCCTTAAAATTATATTATTATAGTTTATAAACTAGACAATTGGGATTACTGTAATGTTTTAAATATTCATCAATTAATATATTTAAACTGATCAAAATAAATTTATAAGAGTTGTATATATAATATTTATATAACTCATATAACTCTTTAGGTATCATAATTAGTTAATGTTTAAAATAGAAGACGTAAAAAAATTTATGAAAAAATTGAAAAGTTTTTTATATAGTTAAAACTTAAATGGATTACTAACTTTATTATTAAAAACCCAAATTCAGAAGACCAAACATATAAATTTTTAGAGTAATGTCTTATGACTTATGAGTTATAAATGTATAATCATGTAAAAATTATTTCAAAAAATATATAATGTCACAATGAATAATATTCTATACCTACACAAATTATTTCCGATAATTTTAAATATAGTCAGATATAAGATAGGCACTTAGATTATAACAGGTACCACAAATTAATCAATGACAAACGATAATTTATCGTATATCTATATATAGATTAAATTTGAATTTCAGTTCTTCTAAATTTTGATATTTTATTTCAAACATTCAAAATTTTAAATTTAAAGAACTTAATACAAGCTTATTTTGTAACTGTAAATTGAACTACATAAAATATACTTTAAAAATCTACTTAAAATGTTTTATTGAAAATTTAAATTTATAATGAATATTATATTTTGAATTATTTTATAATTATCTAATAGAATAAATACTGAAGGGTCGCGTCCTTTATTATGGTCTAATTTAACGCACCTCGACCACGCTCACAAGCTATACTATTCATAAATGTATACGTTTGACATTGAAATAGGTAAGGAATGAGATCAACAAAATACAATTTCTCATTTGCTATTAAAAATATGAATCATCACATTAGACCCGCCTATATGGAACTAATACTAAACTTTGACATTTTCATCCGGTCATTTATTAAGTGTCGGTAAAATAAAACATGAATACGAAATGCGTGGAGGATAAACTCGTTTCTATACTTAGTACTTACTCCTACATAAAGTTAGAACAGCTGGCACAATTTAAGTTTTAATTAATATTACTGTTTTTGTTATTTATTTAAATAAAAATATTTTTTTTTGGTTTTTAGACGCATTGCTTGCGGATTTACAAAGCACAATACAACAGACCAACAAATTAAATGGCAGTGTCAATGGAGGATATGGAAGTATTAATGGTGTTCGATCCCGTTTGCCTTCTGCTGGTTCACCTGTTCCGCTAAGTCCAGTTCAACCTCCAGAATATGCTACGGTACGAACTCACAAGATTGAACGGTCAACTTCAAATCCTGCGGTCCGACAGGAATTATCGGTAATTATTATATCATACATATAACTAATATGTATATAAAAAAAACAATTTAAATAGGTTTTTTTCTAATATATTAGAATTAAAAATTGTTCGTTACTTACTATTTAATATTTACTATTTAGTATTTAGTACTAATTTAAGATTTCAGTTAAAAAAGAAATAAACCATTAAAAACATCTTAAATTAAAACTAAATATTGTGTTCGATGCTCTTTTAGATTTATCTTTGAATTCTACATTTTTAATTGTTTATTGTAAGAAAACCAAACCCAAAATTTAGTGTTTTGGATAATTTTTCCCATCTAAGGATTTTTACTTTGGTACTTTGAAATTTTTCTTATATACCATATAGGTACTAGCTCGGTTGGGAGCCTATAGCGTTAAAGCTTTTGAAACTCAAGTCTCTACAAATTCCATTTTTAAATTTGAAATTTGTATAGTATTTTTGTAGGTAGTGGTAAATTAATTTCTATATTCCACAGTTTTATTCCTAATTTCATAAATTCTATAGAAAAATCAATTTTTTAATAAATAACAAAATGTATTTATTTTGAAAAATATGTAAATTTCGTTTTTTTCATGAATAAAAAATACTTGGTTTTACATGTGCTTACGTACATAATACATTAGTACAATTCAACAGAATTTATAAATATATTATGGGTTCAGCATTCAACGATTAAGGCAACACATAAATATTCCGAGCACATTCATTAGTTAATTTTCAAGGTAGAACAAAACTTTTTATAAGTCAAAGCTGTTTTAAAAAACTAATGTAATCCAACTGTATACCTAAAAGGGGTGATGCTATAAATAAATTTGTTTAGCTGTTCATACATGGAAAAATATAGTGTTAAAAAATTGATTTTTTTAAAAAAAAATGTGTAGTATTAGGTTTTATGTATTTAAAAAGTCAGAATGAAATACATACAAGGTTGTTTGTTTAAAATGGTTCGTATTACCTTTATCGTTAAACACTATATATTAAATAATACAAAATTAAAAGGATCATAATTGTTAATTCAATAATACGTCTTTATTGAATCTAATATAGATTTGATCCTTCCAGGTAGTCCAATTTAATAAAAATATTTATATTTTCATCAAATTAAAATAATGTAGATTTTTTTTCGAGTTATACGTGTTAGTATTAAACATGCATGTTGCATACTAAACATTTTAATTTTTAATTATTTTGTTCATATTAAATTTGTAATCATAATCTTATTTACTTACTTATGTATTTTTCTATCTTAACTAGTATTATGTTTACAACTTTAAACTTATCTTTACAACTTACACTAGTTAACTCAAACAATTTGAGATTTTCGTTTTTAACTAATTTCAACATTGTTGTATCCATTGAGAACTTTTAAATTATTTTTATTTAATTTTAAAATAACCTATGATAATAATTATTTAGAATACCATTTTATTATTAAAAATGCTATTAAAATTTTTTTTTAGTCTGCACAACCGAAGAACGAATTTAAATCTTCAAAAATGACGTCTTCGTTGAATAATAATCTTTCGGAACTTGATACATTACTTCAAGATCTTAGTAACTCACGCTATGCTGATAAAAAGTGTAAGTATATAATCACTATAATCAGTAATAAAAATTAAAATCAGTAACTTAGTAAAATATGATATTAAATGAATTTTGACAATTTATTATATTAATTTATGAAGCTGGACAGTTTAGTATTGTATTATAAAAATATTTTATATTGTATCTATTCTAATTATTTATAAAACTATAGTAGATAATTAGTAATGCAAATTATGAAGCACGTATAAATTACAATTAGTTTACTAAAATTTCGTGCAGTGGCGTTGCTGTGAACCATTTATGAGCAGAGGGGGTCAAAATATTAAATACCTCAATTTAAAATCATTAAAATGTTAATGTTATATTATAACTTATAACATTACCTACGTATATTCGTGCCACCGAAATAACGCTACTAGGCAGTTACCAAAACGCATCCGTTCTCGCGCATTTCCATTGCCCTTCTAAACGCTGACCGTGGGCTGTTACTACCACCACTATTATTTACCTGCATTCTCAGTGGCACACGTTTTTTTTTTTTAGAGTAACTTATTATAAAATTATCCTATTTCTCTCTCTCTAGCCGCCCCCCCCCCCTCGCACTTAAATACACCACTGATTCGTGTCATTAATAATTATAATTGGTTAGTTAATTATCAAGTAAATATTATAGATTGCAATGCCTCTTTACATGGGTCTACATCAGAGCTATAGATAAATTATATTTACAACCCACAATGAATAATAAATATGTTGTACAGTCTATCAGTAACAATGTCATATTTGTACTCTGTGTAGTTTAATTATGAGTAAACATTTAAAAATACTTATTATACAATACCATATTTCACTTAGTATGTTATAGTAGTGTGTATTTGTATGTTCTGAGTCCATAATTTTTGCGTTACAGGGAAAAACCAAAATTGGATGTGGAAAGTCCCTCTCAGATTTTTTCGTTTTTCCCTGTAATTCCGAAAATGTTAAATTTTCAGAGCACGGTAATTTTACCTAATTTATATGGAAAACGCCTCTCAAATTTTTCGTTTTTCCCTTCTCTTCAAATGTACACAAAACTTGATTGTAATTTTTGGACTCAGTATGGCACGTTTTTTTAAATGTCAAATTTTCATAGAACAGTTCAACTAAATTATGTGGAAAACGCCTCTCAAATTTTTCGATTTTTCCTTCTCTACAAATTCGCACAAATTGTGTTTTGTGGGTTGCTTGGGAGGATGGGCAGAAGCCCCTATTTAATTCTACTACAAGAAATTTAATGTGGAAAAACGTTCCATACTGAGTCCAAAAATTACAATCAAGTTTTGTGTAAATTTGAAGAGAAGGGAAAAACGAAAAATTTGAGAGGCGTTTTCCACATAAATTAGGTGAAATTACCGTGCTCTGAAAATTTAACATTTTTGGAATTACAGGGAAAAACGAAAAAATCTGAGAGGGACTTTCAATATCAAATTTTGGTTTTTCCCTGTAACGCAAAAATTATGGACTCAGAACATACAAATACACACTATTTGTTATGAATATATAATGTTCATTATTTATAAATTTTATTTTTCTGGAATACTTACTCTTCTTTGAAATATTTGCATTTTATGATTTAAATTGTAAAAAAAAGAATGGGTGGGCCTCGCATTACTGTACAGTTGGGGGTGGAGTGTACCTCGTTTATAGGATAGGTCATTATCACAATGGATTTGTTAAATTTGAATGCAATGATAGATATCATTGTATACGAATAATGATTCTGAACGGAGTTAATATGTTTATCTAAAAGGTGTATATAATAATATAGTGTTTTATATTTAAATTGAATTATAATGCAATTTCGTAAAAATTTAAATTTAAAACAGTCAAAAAATTTTCCTCTTAAGTCTGGTAGAATTTTTTTATATATTTTTGAAGGTAAGCTTATGGACAACCTAGTGTTAAAATTTTGAATCTTAAGTATAAACAGAAAAAATTTTATGAATTTTCAACTGCAAAATAACTTGCAAATTATCGCGATTTTAACATATTTTATACAAATTTGAATTTTATGATCTTATAAAAAAAGTTTGAGTGAAACCATCTTTGATATTTTTTAGTTACAATTAGTATTACTTATATTTAATCCTTTAATTCATTTTCAAGAGTTTTTGGACAGCCAAAAAAATTTTATAGATATTTAAAAAAAAAAAAACTTAAAAATATCGAAAATTTAAATTGTCTATAAATAAGTCAAAATATGTCAAAATACTTTGAAAACTTAACCATGTATAGAGAACACCAATATAAAGATTTGGTGAAAATTTCAAGTTGTTGCGGTTTTTCGTTTTTGAGTTGGAGCATTTTAAAAAAATGTAGTTTGTAAAAATGTGATTTTGCGTGAAATTTCCCGTTTTTTCGTAATTTTTTTATCTTTTTTTTCGATTTTTGCAAAAAGTATTAAAAAAGTTGTCGTCAGACAAAAAACAAAAAAAAAACATCATTGTAATATCAATAGATTCTATCACTCCGTTCAGAATCTAAAAAGTAGTAATAATTTTTAATAAGTTAAGATAATCTATGTAGACATATAGTAGACATCTAAAGTTACAGAAAAACGATTTTTATGAAATAGATGTTTATGTATTGGTCTCAAGTTATCTATACTTATAATGTCCAGCCAAAATAGTAATAAAAAAAAAACAGTGATAGAAAAATTAACAAGTTAAAAAATATGGAACAGAAATTGAATGAAATTAAATTTTTGTGAACGAAGATGTATCTAATGCTTGGGCAATATCTACTATTAAATAATAAATTAATAACTAACTTACTATAGTTCTTTTACCGATAAAATCAAATATCAGTCAATTATAGTAATAATTAATAAGTTATAACCAAGTATAACAATGTAAACCCATGGGACTGTTTTAGATTTCGTCATAAATCATAATGTAAACTTTCTTTTTTATCACTTTTTTGGTTTTAATATTTTTCCAATTGCTATTTTATTCATCATTTTGTTTTATAACCATACTTATATATGTACATTTATATTAATACAAAATTGTTTGGTTTATGAAATAAATGACTTACTATAGTTAATTCGTATTGGCTTGATGATTGAGGACATGTACATATCGTGCCCTTTTTTATATTTGCTATTTTTGTCTTATACTCTCGTAATATTTTTATCATTGATGTAGGTTTGTTATATTTAATTACAGTAAACTGATCTATTATCAAATTAATAGGTACAAAAATATTATCATATGCCCTTGCATTATGTTAAAATTTTATTATTTAAAAAATAAAATAATTTTAAGATTACTGATGATTTTTATAAAAATGTATTTAAATATTAAATAATTTTACACTGGAACTTAATTGATGTTTTTCTTTTTACATTAGATCATTAATTGATTTAGAATAAACTATAACTTAACATCGACCACTTAATCCTTAGTATTACATTATATTCTGATTGTACACATTATAAATAAATTAACACCAAAATTAAGTACATTATTATTATTATTATTTATTTATATACTAGGTACATATTAATAAGCTTACTTTTTAATGTATTTATACTTTATAGTAATCAACGGAGATTCTTACTCCATTCCCAAAAAAACCAGCAATATTCCAACCCGTCCATCGGTGGATTCTCTTTTAGACGAGTTGGATACATCAATTTCTTCAAAAAGGTAAAATATTTATTTTAAATTCATTAATATATTATAATATATACACTTAATCAATGATTTTTTAAAAGAATAATAAGTTTATTTTAACATTTTTTTTTTTTTTTTTTTTGATTTGTCCATTTTATAAAATAAAACGTAAATAAATCAAATAACATTTTAAGATGGTTTTGTACCGATAATTATTAAATTCTGGTTTCTGGTATAAGTAATAATTTTTTTTTCTTCTAATTTACTATTGAAGAATATAATTTTAAAAATATTTTAAAATTAAATAGCATTTATGTATGATTATTGGTTTAGATGGATTAGTTAGACAATACAATATTAATATTAATTTAAATAAATTTTTGTAAAAATCAAATCAAATACATCACTCATTACAACTAAAGAAAAATCTTGTTGAACCATGATTATCCAATTATCTTATCTGTGATTATTTACCGACTGTCAAAACTATGTGAGTTATTAGTCAAATTACTCAAATCTCAAGTATACCACTAATGACGACCATGATATTTAAATAATATGTAATGTTTATAAAATATAAACTATCCTTATATGTCCATATATTTAAATATAAGGCTAAAGAGTACTTATATTTTTGACCCTCCTACTGACAAGTAGTATATAAAATTATAAAAGATAACAAATGAATCATTAACTATTGAAAAGAAAATAGTATCGTTAATTCAAAAGAAAAAACACACATCATTGTAAAATCAATAGATTCCATCACTCCGTTCAGAATCTAAAACAAGACTTTTTATATTTTCAATATTTTTTTTCTCTGATTGATATTCCAATGCAATTATGATATTTATGTTTTTACACATATTTAATCAACGACATGTAACATGAATGTAAAAATGTAAAATTCTCAACAATTCAAAAAACTCGTAAAAATTTAAAAGTGAAGAAGGTATTTTTAACAAAATCTTGACTCGGTAAACCAAGATTTATCGAAAACCATTTTTCTTATGAAATGATTTATCATGTCAAATTAAATTAAAAAATAAACTTAAATGTATCCTTATTATTTCTTATAATTTATAAAACATAATTTTATGACATGACGTAAGTATCTACGCAAACGCCTATACGTGCTAGCTAACGACACAATAAACTTGAATTTAAAAAATGTGTAAACATTAACAATCATATATTTTAAAAATCCATCATGTTGTAGTATCTAAAATAGAATAAAAATATTTAAAAAACCAAATTATTAACAAAATGATAGAATTAAAAGTATTTGTGTTTCAATTCTTAGTACTACACTACTATATGTCTAAATCCTATTAAAAGATACTTGTTACAAAAATATCCATTTCCTTTTATTATTAACATGAATTTATGACGTTCATTATAAATTATGTACTAGTTTAATAATTTTTATTTTATTATTTAAGTAATATATTATTTCTTATATTGTTTTTATGCTGTATTAGTGTATTACATATTTAATTTCTATAGCAATAGTAACAATGGACAAATGATTTCAAAGCTAATGATGGAAGAAACTACAACAACAACTACTCGTACCGTTTGCCCAACTGCTTCATCGGCAACACGTGAACTAGATGATTTAATGGCTTCACTATCAGATTTCAAGGTAAGAATATGTTTAAAAAATATCTCTGTATTTTTATAGTTTAAAAGATTTGATATGAAATGTTGTGTCTAAAGAATATTTTCTTTATCCTACCAGTTTAAATGAATTTCGACGTGTTTATTATTCTTAAATTTTTGTGTCTGTCAATATTTCCAATATATATAAATATATATATTCATTAATACACGGTATACTATCTGGTATCTTCATATTTGAGTATTTTTAATGTCATTATTTAGCAAATGTATAATCTTGAAACAAAAACTCATAGTTGCATAGCCCCTCCCAAATTGCGCCTACGCCTACGTGTAAGGAAAATAAAACTTCAAGATTTAAGTAGGTCCGGTAGTCTATTGTATATACGTACCTAACACATTATTACGCCTATTTACATTATACATTTAAATCTAAAAACAAATTTTCAAAAAAAAAAATAAAGTTCTTCTCAAAATATAAGTAATAAAAGTCTTTATCTAAATATTATTTCATCTTTATAACCAAAATAATATTATTCTAGTAATTCCAAAGATGAACGAATATTTATTTTAAAATTAATTAAATGTGATTAAATAATCAAATGTTTAATTTCTGATAAAACGAGGAAAAATATATCATGTTAGGTACGTTCAGTTTTTCACTGTTATCAGGTAGTAAGCATAGACTTATTAACTATAGTTTAGTAACTTTGTTAATAGGTCTATAGTACTATGGTAGGTTACCAATAATATCATATAGTGAACACAAACCAACAATTCTGAAATGATGTATTAATTTTTGGAGTATTATTGAATAATGCTGAATCAATTCTAGATTGGTCAAATTCCTTCAAAGGTATAAAATAAAATATTTTTTTTAATGCATTAATTTTTAATTCATTTTGGGTATGTATTAAAATTAAAACTCTTAATTCAAGACTTAGTATTCAATGAGTGTCTTACTAGGTTTTTAAATGTAATCGATTTTATTACGTATTTATTATTCCTATTAATTTTAATACCGATGTATATGTAGTATTATTTTTAAATTGAAAGTTCTTTTTTGGCCAAAAAAGTTTTCATTACGTAAGCAATAAATTTTATCCTAATTTTATAGAGAACTATTACTAGGTTAATAGACAATTAAATTAATGTAGGATTTTATTATTTGGCATGTATGAGTTACATCAAAATTACATTAAATTAGCAAAATTATCTGGTAAAATTACGTTTTTGAAGATACTTGCCAAAATCATAATGTGTAAACATTTTACCTTGAAAATGCTTTTCTTCAAAATTTGATTTAATAAAATTTATTTATACATAAAATGAAAATTTGTAAAATTAGGTCATACATATTCTAATTAAATATTACAGACTTTAAATTAATTTACGCAGTTAGGCTAAAAACATTGACACATCCTACTTCAAAGAGTCTTGGTCCCATACCATTGAATTACATTTTCAAATATTTATTTAAAGTCTTGCTGCTTTATGTTAAGGACTTATCTTTTCTAGTATAATTTTTGTAGACATTCAGGTCACTTTCTTACGTCACTTTACCTAATATTGTTTACGACTTGAACTGTTTAATTTTTTGTTCATTATATAGAATTCTTTGGAAAATATTAAATTCAAAATTGTAACTAATTCTAAAATAAAAATATAATACTTTGAACAAAATTGTACAAACCTTTGTACAAATAAACATCAATATACTAATTTGAATGATAGTAGGTCAAAACGTCAAGTTTATTTACCAGAATTTTACATAACTGAATTTCTGAATGCAAAGATTAAAGTTATATTTAATATCTGTATAATTGTAATTCAGTAATTCTATGTACATATATACATACTGTAATTCTAACCTACGTGAAATAAGATAAATTAAATATTTTAATCGCATTTCTAATTTTTATAAAAATGTAGTACATTCCATTTCAGTTTTTAAAAGTTACCTGTATATACTTATGCATATTTCTGCACAATTATCTATGACCTATGTCTACAAAATCTATTTTAATTTTGTTCCAAAAGAATTAAAGAAATAGTTTATTCTAAATATCTAAATATGTAGTTTGTTTCGATCAAGTAATTCTAAAACCTTATTAATAATAATGGTTGTGTTTTTATATGCGATACATTTTTAAATACATTTTATGTTTTTTTTTATATTTGTTTTATTATTAATATTAATTACCCATGTATTATGAATTAAACTTAATGATTTAAACCTTTAAACAATCTATTCAGTTTTAAAAGCAATTTCTGGTAACGAATATTATTACTATATAATTACTGAATGACATATCACAGTTTTTTAATAGTTAAATTAATCTTATTTGATAGTTAGAGTTTTGATAGTTCCATTTACTATAACTATATAAATAGACAGAACTACATTATAAAGTGATTTTATGATTAAAGACTAATGTTGACATTTTGACAAGGTATAAGAGACGTGTTATCATGTCACTTTCTATGTTACACAATTATAATTACTAGGAATACGCATTTTATATTTAATCGTTAAACTAAATAAGTTGGTTTCCATATCACCTATACCCATCTATATCTTAGATCTTCTTAGATACCGGTCTATCTAAGTATATTTAATCTATGATTTAATGTACATAAAGTTAAAAAAATATTTATTTTTTTTTATTAAACTAATCCTATAAGCAAACTTTCATTATAAAAAATGATCATTGAAACTGAACGAATTGTGTTATTTTCTCGTTTAAAATTATATTAAATATTAATAAGTAATGTTTGATTTACTTTTACTATCTCTATTGCTTATTTCAAAATTTTTATGATACCGTTAGCCTATGATTATTAACAAATTATTTTCAACGTAAACAGTGATAAAAATAGATTCAAGCCTATATTCATTATAATTTTAGTTGTAATACATTTTATGTATACCTTTTATTAAAATAACATTACAACTTTAGATCATTTTAAATGTCTAAAAAATAAAAATTAATTCCGTATAAAGGAAGAGCTATAAGGTCATTCTATGGCAGTTATTGATGGATGCCATTTTCATTGATTCTATAACAATCAAAATAATACAATTGATCATAGTGTCAAAATGAAATGATTTAAGTGATTTATTCAACATTGCAGCGTTTAAAATAAATGAATGTGTTTTATATTAATGTTGATAGTTAATTTTGGCAATATAAAGAAAATAGTTTATTTTATGAACAATTATTACTTAACGCCGAATGTTTATCGTTCATTTTTTTTTTATTGTTTTGTTATTTTTATTGTTAAGTTAAATTATATTACATATTTTACTGCAAGATTTTTTCTATTTTAAAAGAGATAAGGTGAATAATTGAAAAAATGTATTCACTTTGTTTTGATCACCCGAGTATATAATATGTTCACTATACCTATTGTACGCCTAAAATAAGGTAAAGATGAGATGTTATTGTTTTAGCGTTTCGCATGCAGTTTTTATTTCAAAACCATTCCGAACAAAATAATTCACTATTAACCGACAACCGTATCTAATTATTATTTGAAAAGTGTTCTATGAAAAGTTATTAATCACGCGTATTTTACGAACTAAACAATACGAATTCTAGTAGACAATAATAAAAAATATATATTAATAATTTGCAAAAGACCTTCAATCTTTGATAGTGCATATCGTTTATAGATGTCACTGTGTCAGTAGATTATAAAGCAAACACGGGGTGGGACATGCGCCAACCACTAACTGGTGGTTAGTCATTGCCGTCAACACGACTAAATGCAATTTTATTTTCAACGGTAGAAAGGGAACTGTAGTGCCTTGTGCAGACCAGAAGACCACTTTTTGTTGTTTTACCCATTATTGGCAGTTTACAGAAATAACTTTTTAACGAGACTTTTCATTTTGTCCCTTCTCACGTCATGCGGGCGGAGTTTGGCAGCTATTGGCAAAACAACTAAGTCTTATATACCGATGTTCTTCCCATAGACGCTTCACAATCTAAACAATTCTTTCAGTGACCATCGTAATAATATTACGAACGCCTGTAGACCGTATTTTTTATCATACTGTTTTTACTGTTAAAAAAAAAAAAATTTTGAACGAAATACATTACACAACCATTATTACCCAACTCGACCACTTGTTATTGTTGTTGTTGTTGTTGTTGTTGTTAGAGTAAAGTGTGTGTGCGTTCCGTTGACAGGTGTCCAGTCCAGTGCAAGCGAGTTACGCTACCGAGTCGGTGGACGCGGCCGCACCATTGGATTGCATGCTAGGAAGTCTGACCGCCGAGATGAACAGACAAGGCGTGAACACGACGCAAAAAGGCTGTTGCACCGCGTGCGACAAAGCCATCGTCGGCCAAGTGATCACAGCTCTGGGCAAGACGTGGCACCCGGAGCACTTTATCTGCAACCACTGCAACCAAGAGCTGGGCACGCGCAACTTCTTCGAGCGCGAAGGACGGCCGTACTGCGAGCCGGACTACCACAACCTGTTCTCGCCCAGATGCGCGTACTGCAACGGACCCATATTGGACGTAAGGGGACCATCGTACCGGCGGGCGGTTTTGCATTACTGTGACCCGGCGTTATCGACGTGTGCGCGTTACGTATTTTCATGCTTGTTTTTTTTTTTTTTTATTCAGAAATGTGTGACGGCCTTGGAGAAGACGTGGCACACGGAACACTTTTTCTGCGCCCAATGCGGCAAGCAGTTCGGCGAGGAAGGATTCCACGAGCGGGAGGGGCGCCCGTACTGCAAGGACGATTACTTCGACATGTTCGCTCCCAAGTGCGGTGGATGTTCCCGGCCGATAATGGAGAACTACGTTTCGGCGCTATCCACCCAGTGGCATTCCAGCTGTTTCGTCTGCAGGGTGAGCGCCACTTAAACACCCCCCCCCCCCGGTGCTCTATGTCGCATCGCCGTTTTTCCATCTTTTCAGCGCCTAACCCATCGGCAAAGTTTGTTTGTGTGTGTGTGTGTATTTTTAACCAACGTTTCTAGGTCGTACAGATTTATTGCAGATGCGTATTATTTTCACGTAAAACGTGCCTGGCATTGGACCAGTATAAGCTCCAAAATTCATCGCTGCTCTATTTATAAGATCTATTGCTGTGTAGGCGAATCAAAACTAACTTGCCATTATGCTGATTCCGTCCGTTTAATTACTTACTACGACCATTTGGCATCGAGAACAAATCGTTTGTTTGTTTTCTGTTTTCGTAAAACGAAAATTGTCTATACGATGAGTTGCTTGTAAAAAACAAAAAAAAGTGTGCTATCGACTGAACACTTTGATATTCGTTTCGTTTTCTTATAACCTTGAATGCTATTCTAATGTTTTTTTTTTTTTTTTTTTAATAAATACTCATTAACCTTCTTTCTCAAAACTTTAAGCATAACGTTGCATTTTACTACTCATTGTTCTTCTTAACACAATGAACTATTTAAACAGCCATTTAACTTGAGGCTGCAAAATTATGTGCATTGTAGGACTGCAAGGAGCCGGTCACCGGCAAGTCGTTTTATGCGATCGAAGGAAAACCAGCATGTGCAAAATGTGTCGGTGTCGATGAGGAGGATTGAAAACTATTTGATTCTACAACATTATCATTGTAGAATTTTTATCATAATTCATAATATTATAACATACTATTGTACAATCAAAATACCTACATAATTATGATATATACTTTGTTGCATGTTAAATAAACAAAATAAATATATTATTATTATGCTATGTTTTTTATTATGAAATAAGTTGTTGCTATTTCTATTGTGCCATAATTGGAATGACATCATATCATATTGATATCATATATCATATTGACAGTCCTTGAATAACTTCGATATTATTAAATCCAAAAATACATTGAACTTTGATCCTTATTTTGTTGTTGGTTGAATAAGAAAACCCTAAAAACTAAAATTAAAAAAAAAAAAAAAATGGATCTATTGTCGATTTGATGTCGGCTTTTTATTCTTATTATGGTACATATAGCACATGCACAAATTTGTGAGTTTATTATCTGTGTACTGACCGGCATCTGTATTTGCAGGACTGCCGTATACCATTTGCTAGTGGCCAATTCTTTGACCACGAAGGCCAACCTTATTGTGAAACACATTACCATGCTAAACGTGGGTCTTTGTGTGCTGGATGCCATAAGCCGATTGCTGGCCGTTGTATTACTGCGATGTTCAAGAAATTCCATCCAGAACATTTTGTGTGTGCTTTTTGCCTGAAACAGCTCAACAAGGGGACTTTCAAAGAACAAAATGACAAACCATATTGCCATTTATGTTTTGAAAAGCTTTTTGGGTAGATAAGCGACTGATGATAATAATTAAATGACTATTGTTACACATATATATATATTTGTATTATCAGTGCAATTAGTTGAAAGCAATAAATTTATATTCCCTTACTACTATATTAGCTCCCAATTATATTATTATATGTATTCATATGTGTTATCAAGTCTAAACTCTCCAAATTGTATTACACCTTAATATTAATTATTAATTTTGCTCTACTAACATAAATATTGTATGATTTGTTTCAAATATTCTGTGAATTCGTAAAAAGATTTGTTCTTATTATCACTCCATATTCATTTTGTATTGTTAATAGTTCTTAGACTATTTTTTTAGCCCATATGTATGTATTGTTTTTTTCCAATTAATCTATTTTATATAAATCTCATTTTACCCCATTCCAATTTTAAATACCTGGGTGTAATTACACATACTACCATTTCAGTATCATAACTTTAGTGGCGTTCTACATTGTAAAAGTTTTCATTTTTATATCATAGCTAATGTTTTGTAATGTGTTAAGTGTATAATAAATTGTACAACAAATAATATAATTTAACTAAAAAAATATTTTCAATTGTTATTGTTTTCTCGAAAAAAGAAATGTATAGAAATTGTTTATAAATATATAAATTATAGTACTTGTTTTTTTTTTTTATTAATCATTGTCAAAATATTTATAATTAATTTGATGATAGTATTACAATAACTTATTAATTTTAGTATTTAATCATTACTGTTATATATCTAATTATTTGTATTGTACTAATATGCATCATATGGCTTAAGATTGTAAGTAAACACCAATAATTATAATACATCATAATAGACTCAAATGTATAATATTTTTAGTCAATTATCATGATATAAAAATTATATTTATCAATATTGTATACTACCGTACATAGCAGAATGTATGTGTCTGCCAGTACAAAACTAAAAATCCATAAAATAATTTGAACTGTAAGTTATTATTTTTGTTAACTTATTAATTAAGCATAAATTTAATTTAATATTATACTTAAGTATTTATTTTGACCACTAAAATAAATCGTATAATTAGATGCATTTTTCGTATTATCGATTTTCATCCTGAACATAATTTTGATAATTTTGAAATTAGACTGTAGAATTATATAAATAATTTATGATAATACATATTAACTATACATAATTAAATAGTTCATAGATTGGTTATTGAAGGATATTGTGTCAATTATATTTATAATATTATTCTATAATATTAGCTGTAAATGAACTTATTGTCAAAATATCAAAAGATAATTCAAAGCTGATAATGCATTAATTTAAAATTTTTTCTCGTCAGTTAACTGCTCTAAAAACTTCATGGATTTCAATCCACGATTAAAGAATAATCATGATTACGATACATATTTCTCTGGGAAACAAATATTTATTAAGTACCGCAAGGAAATGGTAGATATTTTGATTCATTTGTTCAAAACTAAGCAACTGTACAAAGAACAGAGATAACTATGTTTCCTAAGAATATTCAAATAATTAATTCAGACCTTACCTTTTCGCCTATTCTTTCTAATTGGTCAACAAATATGTCCATAAGCAGTAGCGTGTTAAAAGGATAGACTGTCTACGCCAGCGGTTCCCAAACTTTAACGACAACAGCACCCTTAAAAAATAGTTTGTGTTTCACGGAACCCCAATGTATTCAATTCCAACTCAACTCCAATTTTTTAATAATATTTTTTCCAATTATAGTATAAAATAATTTTCTCAATAATCACATACATCTGATGGAACCCTTGATATTGTCTCACGGAACACACTTGAGGAAACGCTGGTCTAGGCTCTAGCATGCTCAATTTTTATTTGACCATTTAGGTTTTTTTCTATTACAGCGGGTAAAGTGTACATATATATTATATTAAAATACATCAGAAGTGGTCAAGGTTTTTAAATCCAAAAATTCACTTGCCAAATGCCAGGCAAATCTTCCCTGTGTAATACTAAGTACTGAACAACAGTATATCAGTATATCACAGCACAAAGAGCCTGCCCAAATAGTTTGCACTATCCATAAAAAGTTTATTTTCAATGAAATATCAGTGGGTCAAACATCAATAGGGTATTATCAACCTAATGGCTATAAGACCATGCAAAAAAGTTAAAATACTACTAAATAATAATTTTGTACTGAAATTTTAAATATATAATGTATTGCAAGCAGTAACTGCTGCTGCCATTGCAGTTTTCTTTGACAACTACTGTTTGCCTGTTTACCATCTCTTAACGTGAAGTTTACGCTGAATATCGCCTAAAAAGATATAAAAATAGGATTTGTACTATGCGAATCATACAAAATTAAAGTGGAAAATAATGAAAATCTTAGTATTTGAACTATATTTCTGGGATTTAAAATAAGTTTATATCCTTCAAAAATTCGCATCCTACGAATACAAATATATATATATATTAATACCTAACTAGAGTCACGAATACACGGACTCTAAATACACGTGTACACGTGTATTTTAAAAACACGCACTTTAGCACCGTTTTCATAAAAACACGTACGAACGTGTTTTTAAATACACGTGAAATAGAGACCCCTAAACTAGACTATAGTAACTACTAGACGTCGAGACGCTGTAATCGTTTGCACATTAGAAATATCCATATCATGGCACATTATACGAGTAACGAGTATGTGTATGACCTAACCCAGATAGTGATCATAAAACCAATTTTAATTTTTAGCCAATATGAGTATTGTTTAAAATAAAAATCTCCTTGGAAATAAAATATTATAATTTGAATAACAAGGAGTACGGTTTCCAGACAACAGAATAACTCAATTATTCATGAATGCTTAAATATTATTTTTGATATTAAAATAAAATCGGCATTTATTTTAATTTAAATTATAAATTCGTAAAACAAAATAGTTAAAAATGGCTCAATGTTTTGCTTCTATATGGAAAAGAATGCGTTCCTTATTTAAGAAAAAACGTAAATCGACCAAATCGGAAAATGAAACCGTAAGTTACAGCATTTGATTCCGAGGCCTTACTATCGTCGATAAAACGACAATATTACACTTGTAAGAATTTCTAACACTAACAAACCGTTTTCACAGACACAATTAAGTGAGAATCTAATATTACAACCTGCAGACAATGAAAAAGAAACAATTCATATTTTTACAAAAGACATTCGGTAAGAAAAACTGAGTAGCCCAAAAAATCCTAAGTATAATATTTTTGTTTAAATTATTTCATTCAATCAATCATTTTATCAGCAACGATATGGCAACGATCCCATACGTGAATCGGAAGGCACAAGTGCCTGTTAAACTTAGTGGTTTGGAAAAATTAAGGCTAATGCTTAAGAATCCTGACTTTCCTAAGTTGCCATTGGATTTATCCAATCTAGAGAGTGTAAAATTAATATTAAGCAAAGAATTAGAAGAAAACTTACACTTAAAGATGAACGAATTGGTAAGAGTACCCAACGTATTTTCAAACCAACGTAAAATATACTTTTAAGAGATTTTGACAATAAAAACCATTTTTATAGACACAATACCATATGATTCTAATCTTAAAATTTGAAATGGAAAAAAAACATCTTCAGAATTCTGTAATCCATAATCGGTAAGAATAACTGGATACCTTAAAACCAAAATATTATATTCTTGTATAAATCATTGCGTTTAATATAAAACAACTCCTATTAGCTGCAAATACATGGCGATAATTCCATGTGAACCTCAGGCTCGGGATCAACAAGTGCCCGCTGTACATAGTACTATTGCACAAAGAGGAATGGAGATGGTAAAGTCAACGCCTAACGTTTTGGACTTTCTTCAATTGCTAAAAATTGCATCAGATGCAAAGGAAAAACATAAAAATAACATTGAATCGAAAAACGATTTAATAAAAGACTACGTGTTCGATGAATCGGTAACATATTGTTTGGAAATATATATATATATACCTATTTAGGATATTATAATGAATGATGATATTTATTAACGATACTTTCCAATGAATGTGTGATCAACATAATATATTGTATTATTTTTTAGAATATATTTCAAAAACCTGAGACCCTAATATTTTCATTATTAGATACACTAAAAGTAAGGCGTTGTTTTTATAGTTAATAAAAATATTATTTCATATATTTTTGTCACGTATTTTAAATACCCTGCTAATATAAAATTGTTAAATAGGAAATATTTGTCGAAAAAATTAACTCCGGCCTATCGATTACCATCAACACATCGGTAACAAAATATAATATACGATTTATGACGAGTAATCTCATTTTATTTTATCTTGATATTATTTTAATTAGATCAACGATCGCAAAGTATTTAGTCAAAAGATGATACGTACGGAGAATATCAACAAAGACTGCAACGGTTTGTATTCAGCCTTAAAAAATATATAGATATATTAATGAGCGTATTAATGTCTATACCGATTACTTCTGTTATACGTAATTGTTATTATTTGAAAATTAAATAGTATCGACCAGTTCTTACCAGTTACATGGGAGTGTTTCATGGGGCAAGGCACATAATGAAACATATAGGAGAATAATAGGGATGTAAATTTGTTCTTAATTTAGAAACAACTGGTATAGACGGTATTAACGACGACGTGTATCAAATTTACACCAACTGAGTCATATGCTCAACAGAAATAGTACGCTATGATTCTTAGTGTTAGTCTAGGTTTCTAAATTGCTTCATATTTTCGATAAATCGATAGTAGATCATAATAATATTATTCTTAAACCGTGAGTGATTCAAGCCATCGGAAAATTGCTTAATGAAATGTTTAAATATCACTCTTTAAAACATACTTAATATTATACTCTCCTGCAGGGCTGCAGGCCTGCAGCCCCATAACAATTCAGTAAGATTGTTAACAGTTTAATATTCATTTAAATAATTTCGCTCTCGTCTCTCCGTCAAAACCCAGTGAAAGGCATTTTTTAATTAGCAACTAATCAATTCAATCTTGGTTTTTTTAAAGGCAATGCTAACATTAATAAGAGAACAATGAGCAGACACAGAAACCGACCCGTCATCGCTGCACTGCTTCGAACATCAAATAATAGACAGTCGGGTTATGATGACCAGCATGCGAGTGTTAATGAGTTTAAAATCCGGTCCCAGCGCGACCTGATAAAAGACGCATTTTCCGAGTCAAGTGTGGACAAAAAATTATAGTTATTAAAAATTATTGTGAAATAATGTGTTATTGAAAAATTAATTATTGTTGAGTGACCTTTTTGAATACTTTATAAAAGCTTTATGTAATAATAATATACGATTAAAAATATAATATTATATTAATATATTATATATTATGTGTTTGCATCAGTTTTATATGTTTTTATTACCACAGTGATATAAAAAACAACTCCCTCTCCTGTTCAAAATAGCCTCGCCGATTTTTCCTAGACTCAAAGCACCTACCAGTGGAGGAGTGGAATAATTATTAATATTGTATAGTGTATTAGTGTATACTATACTAGAATAGTATAAATAATACTATGTGTTTTACGAATATTAATCTCTGCATCAGTATAGTTTATTCTAAGATGATTGATAAAGCATAATTTAAAAACAATTTTCTAAATAAAGTACATTACGTCTTACTTATACAGTTATACATATACTGAAAGTTTCAAAACATGAACTAGCGACAGAATTACCATTTACCAATAGGTACGATGGTCGATGGTGCATTACAATGACGTATCCACTCTTCCACTCGCCGAATTGTTAAAAAAATTGTCATGACATCAAAATGTCAAAGGCCTCCAAAATCCTCCGAAATGCTTTTTAACATGACAATTGGATGCAAATGAAAGCACCCGTATAATGGATGTATATTGAATTTATATAAAAATAAAAAAATATATGGTGGATAATGCATTTAT
Source organism: Chaitophorus viminalis (assembly GCA_025469195.1). Taxonomy (NCBI): domain Eukaryota; kingdom Metazoa; phylum Arthropoda; class Insecta; order Hemiptera; family Aphididae; genus Chaitophorus; species Chaitophorus viminalis. The sequence continues at coordinate 57,350 of JAIPRK010001453.1, forward strand.
CTTTATCTAATTATCTTGTAGCTGAATAAATGTTTAAATGCATTTTTTGATTATGATCCAATTATATCCGATATTAGGTAAGATGAGCATGTGACCGACCGTTTTTTCTACACAATATTAAATTGAGTATTAATTATTATTATTATTATTATTATAGAAAATAGTAAAACTCTACTACAAAGTCTACTATGTGATCGGCACCAAGTTATTAGTAAAGACCGTGTGGCGTGTACGTATCCCTATAATGCACAGCTGTTATTTGTTAGCATAGAGTTGTAAGTTATATGTATTACATTTCACTATCTATGGTACTGACCGTGAACACAGAAATCCCCGCCTACCATTCGTGGCTGGCTACGTGTCTGTTAGATGTTATCAGTATTTCAAAAAATAAATATCGTATTATCTTCCGTCGGTGGCTCGAAATACTCGAATTTCGATGTGTTTTTCCTGTGTGAATAGGGAAAAGCAAACCTCTTTCTGTTTCTTCGCCAACAATCATAATGCGGTTATGTAATCAACGTCGCCCGCCCACCATCAGTTCGATAAATGATTTTTTTTTGATTTTGTACCGGCATAATATCGTAGTGAAGTCGTAATATTATTAGTAATAGTTAACTCCACGGTAAGCCTACGCGTTCATCTCTAAATCTTCAGCAAACCGTTGTGCATTCTGATACGATGGAAAATTTATACCATCAAACGAACAGGCTGATACTGGAAACACAAGAACTGTTCCACCGCCTGGAGAGTACAAGATCTGAATTGGTCGAGGCCGATGTGCAATCTAAAATACTAACCATTTCACAGTAATCAATGGGCTTAACATATAATCTACTATTAATTATACCTACCTTGTTAGAAACTGGAAATACTTATCAATTTTTGTAGGAACTGTGAACATCTTGATATTCTCGTGCATAAAGAGCCAGTTTCCAGACGTCACAATGCCAAACTACGAGTGGATCAACTCAAATATGATTACCAACATTTACAGGTAAACTATACATGCCGATCATTTAGATGCTTTATGAAACAAGACGTTTTTAAATGTCCATTAAACAAACATGATATTATGTTGTGGTAGTGTCTTATGGTATAATTATGATTAAGTTATCATGAAGTTGCTTTAAATATGTGTAATTAAAATGTGTAAATAATATCCATGAACCATCTCGGAGTATATCAGCTCTTTGTATTTATATTATACTAATAATATAATATGTTTTAGTCTGCATTGAAAACACATCAACAAAATCAACTGAAGAGACTGAGAGCTGAACAGGAACGAGAAGAACTATTAAATCGCAGGTTTACTCGAAATACAGATACAACAATATTCATTGATAGTTCCATACAACATCAAAGTTCACTTGAAGTACCTTGATTTATATCTAAATATATAAATGTAAATTAATTGTTTTCTTTATTTCAGGGAGCACATCGAGGTGTTGATGACTTAATAGGATCAGGTGCTAGTATGTTACAAAGTTTGCGTGAACAACGTGATCGATTAACAGCAACGCGTAACCGTTTAGCTGGAATTTTTGGCTCCCTTAGACTTTCCAATACAACTATGAAGTATATTGAAAAAAGATTAAAAGAAGATAGGTACATATTATATGGTGGAATGGCCATCACAATTCTTCTTATAATCATAGTTATGATGTATTTCAGTTAATAAATGTTATTTTTTATTTATTTTGGTGAGTTATATAACTATTTATTAATTTTTGAATTTATAATATTTATGTTTTTGATATAATGCATTTAATAATATGTTTATAATTATTCAATTATTGGTAAGGTACCTAAAAATATCTATAATTGAATATGTAAATATATAAATACTGAATACATTCTTCTGTGAACTTTTATTATTACTGTATTGTTAACTAAGTAACTATTTTAAATTATTAAACAAGTATTTTTAAAAAACTACATCAAATAATTTTTTACCTGTTATATTTTTGTTTTATACAATGTACTATTTAAAGAATAAAATTCAATACTTATTTATGTATTTGAAAATTATTATAATTTTTTTTTAATAAATTAAGAATTAAAAATAAAATATTATTTTTTTGAACCCTATACTGTTCAATGTTATAATACCAATATGTAACATAGAATAAAAAGTCTTACCGTACGATATACATTTATGTATGTATAAAGTAATTGAAGGCAATATTTTTATTTATAAATCACTGTTCCATTTTCAATGATTAAATGTATCATTTTGAATACAAATTTGATCATTTGAAAATGTTTTATAGTAAATTTTTTTTTTTTCAAAAAGTGTATAAGTTAAAACATATGGACATTATAATTTTATTAAAATAACAAATTTTACAACCCACTAGGAAAATGATTTTACAAGTGTTGGATTTTAAATCATGTAAATAATTTTTATGATAAATAAATTAATAGATTATTATCTTCTTTTCTTAAATAAAATAATAATCAATATGTTTACTAATTTATTAATAGCTATTATTTTCTATGCCTACTTTCATTTAAAAACAAATATTTTTCTTTAAAATTGTATTTATATTTAATCAATAAATTATTTAGTTAGTCAATAACTGGTGACTCAAATAACTGCCTTGTCTGCGTTTATAATTCTTATGTTTTATAAGTATTGAAATTTGTGTAGTATTTATTTTTCAAAAACATTGTAAAAGTAAATTGTATAAATTATAAATGTATTTAACTGATTTAAAATCTAAATGACAATACTTGGAATATTTATCTCTACTGTGTTATAATATTGTTGTATTGCATTTTTAACATAGATTAATGACCATTAAAATGTATTATAACAGCTCAGAAACACCTGCCTTAGCAATTTTCTACCTTGACATCCAGTGTTTTAAGTTTATATTATAAAATTATTTTATTTCGGCGACAGTTAAGACTATTAGTTTAAATAATGTGATAGATATCTCATTTTCATAAATTAATTTTTAAAATCTATGTGTTTAACACTGATTTACTAATATCTGAACATTTATTGTAGTAAGATTTTTGAACATGTTAGCTTATTTTACTATTAGTAACAAAAAAAATTACATGAATTGATCTTTGGTGAAATGTAATTTAATTCAGTTTTATAAACTTAATTATAATTGTAAAAATTATTTATGATTCCCAATTTTTTACTATGACAAAATTAAATTAATGACTAATGTTATTAATGTTATATACATACCAATGATTATAGTCTATGTATATAGAACTTTATAGTCTATTCTCTAGTCATTATTATTTGAATAAATTATATGAATTTAATTTGTAATAATTTGTTTATAATATAAAATACTGATACGTGGGGATTTAGAAACCAAGATCAATAATATATAAGAAGTTAATCTTAATAAAATTACTAAAAGGTTTATTTGGTCTCTAATTTAATGCCCATACCTTTAATATCATATACAACACATTTACCTTGTTTTTATTATAATAATTTTAGTAACTTGATAGAAATATAATCATCTATAGTGAACACACAGCATGTGACAGCATTATGTTATATCAAAGCAATATGGTTATTTATAATAAGTATGTTGTTTATAATAATTATGGCATTGACAAAATCTTTGTTCTTGGTTTATTCCTAAGGAAAAGTTAATAATCATAACCTAAAGAAACAATAAATTTGTTATTTAACTACCTTATGTTTACTACTTTGGTATTTATTAAATTAAATCACCTGCTATCTTGATTGTTCATTAAAAACCAAGTAGTTACCTTTGATTATTTGTTGTTTTTTTATTTGCAGGATTCAGGCTTCAGGAAAAATTTGAAATACTTCTTTTTTGTTCATAGTAATACTTATTTTATATTATGTATATAAATAAATATACATTATACAATACATAAATATTTAATCCAATATGATACTAACTTATATTTTTTATATATTTACTTGAATCAGCAGCAGGGATATGAGCTTTAGTTTATCAACTGTAAATTATTTTTAAATCTGTATAGGGGAAAATTGTCTTCAATTATCAAATATACCATGGTAGACCTATTTAATCTAATAAATAACACGTATTTAACAAAAACTTTTCTAAATTATTTCCAAGTTCAAGTGCTATTTTATATGAATTTAAACCATAATTAAACCTTAGTACATATGTCCAATATTTCAAGAATTAAAACAATAATAAATAATATATAAAATTATATTTATGATGATATATTCTTTATGTATGTGTATACATACTTGTACATATATTTTATTTTAATTTTAATAACTAGATATTTTTTTTTACTTTTGTACTAATTCTTTCACAATAAACATGGGAAATATAATATTTTAGGTTTTTTTCTTACTAAAAATTATAAATAAAAATGTTATAAATTAAATCCAAAAACCTCACCTAGAAATTCATACTAGAAATTTTTATGACCCGATTTTTAAAATGTATTTTCCATGAAATCGCATTATTGCTACAAAATAATTTTATTGCAAAATATAAATAGTTCACTCTAAAATACTATATATTATGAATCAATCATTTTAGTTGGGTGTGTCATTCATTATTTCAAACGACATAATATGCAATTCCGGTTAGAATTATTAGAAGTACCCATTCCTAGTAATAACTAATAACACATATTATAGTTTTCTTCTTCAAAACAACTGTTCGATTGTGTTGGTTGAATTCGTATTACCTCAAGTACCTCTACAAATAGTACATGGCTAATAGTTGGATATTTTTAAGTCAAACAACGTGACAATACAATTTTTCGACGTCTGCGAGTTTCCACCGCTCAACGCATGAACGGATAACGAATCAAACGTAACTAAGTACGTAATGTAACAACTACTAGTGGTGGGCATATCCAGATTTAAAAAATTCGAATTTATCAAATCCAAATTTAGTGAATCCGGATTTGACAGGTTATCCGGATTATTCAATTCAATTTTGCTGTTCGATGTCTCATTTTTAAATTCATTAACATACATTTTTGAACGGGTATATTATAATTCTGACGCATTCAACTACCAGTGTTGTTTTGTGCTTAGCAATAAAAATAATTAATTAATCTGAATAATTCGGATACTTCGGAAAATCCGGATATGAATTTAATTCAAATTCGGATTTAAATATTCGGATATTCGGAAAATTCAGATATTCGGATTTGATACCCATCCCTAATAACTACTATAGTTTATATATATAACTGAACAACGTACCTATTTACCTAAATACAAACTAATAACCACGATTAAAGACACAATACATGAATAAATCTTTAATATGCTAGGAACTACCTTTTTAATCTGAGTACGATGAAATCCATCCGAAACTCATATAACGACTGATAATGGACTTTTCGACTTTCGCCAAAATTTCAGTTCGTAAGGTATCGCCCATCGGCACGGTCCTCAGGAATTCCGGAACATTATTATAGATTTTGAGGGACAGCAAATGTTTAGGAATTGCAAATTTTATTTTAAAAGTTCACACTACACCTAAGACCGACTCTGAATTCTGATGCTATTCATTGATCATTTTCCAGCAAATGTATAATCCCTCCGTCTCCTCTGCAATATTTTATAACCGCGATATATTTTTATAATATCAGTTATTTACAGTTTCACTTTCACACTTTCAATGTGTCATCGGTATGGCGGTATCATCTCACGTCTGTTCCAAACTCTTGACGCCACAGCCCACGACGGTAAATTAAAAATGGATAGTTATAAATGTATAATTTATAATAATTAATAAGAATAACTAATAAGAATAGCCCAGTATACCGATTAACTAGACGCATAGACTAACTCGTGCACACGATAATTATTAGTTAGGCAGTCGCATAATCCTCGCATTTTGTTTCCGACGAAATTATTAGTTTGTATCAAACCCGTTGTATGTGTGTAATGATCATCGATAAGCACTGGAAAGTTTTTAACCGGATATTCAAATTAAAATTTTCTAATTGCATTTTACATCATTAATATCAAATTGACAACTGTAAGTGTGTAAAAATTAAATTAAACAGTACGAAATTATATACAAACCTGAGTGTATCGTTGCTTCTATTTTGAATTAGAAGTGTTTTTAACATTTTTTCGTTATTAAAACAAAATTAGTTCTATTTACTATTTAATCGTGAGTTGAGCGGATCAGCATTTAAGACCACAGCGAAGGCCGCTTCTATGCTTTTGTTATAAAAAAAACGGCCAAAGGGTACGATTATTTTACAATCTTCGTTAAGTACGGAAATCCGGCGATTGTAAACTGCACCCAAGTTACAGGTAAACACAAAATCACACATGTAAACTGCGCCTGAGTTTTAATCAAGTGTAAAAAAGTTACATGTAAACTGCGCCCGGGTAAAATTACGGGTAAAATTACAGGTAAAATACTTAATTTGTTACAGATAATATATAATATGAATAATTAAAAATTAAATATAATTTAAAAAATTAAAATAATTATAAATATTATAAATAATAACATATGGTGAATACATATTCATCAATTGGAATTTGATTACTATTATATTTATTAATTAATTTTTCTAACTTTTCGCGTTTTTTTTTGGTTTTAGAATTTTGAAATTTAAACGGTTCATTTATACTATTTAATTTAATATATACTTCTAATTGAATTTCTTTTAATTT